>JBBPBX010003961.1:13384-79382 GCA_038048925.1 Garcialebias charrua
TGGGGGGAGGAGGGGGGTGGGGGAAGGTTGTTAGTTTCTGCTCTGAAACTAACATTTTATAATGAAGGATAAAACAGCTGAAACTGTTTGTTTTGTCACTTAGCAAAACAACTCATGATCCACTAAATTATTTTTTGTAAACCTTCAAAAGTAATGAATGGTTGGACATCTACAATTATTTAACTTCTGTAGCAAACCCAATGATCCAAGTTTGCCTTTGCCAAGTTTATCTGGAGGAGGTGCAGACGTAGCTACATCCATCCAAGGCTACTAGAGTACTTGTTTTAAAATAAAATGGGGTGTGGGGGGGAAGGCCCACAGAAAACAGATAACAGACAGGAGCCAAGCTACACATGCACACACTGAGAAAAATGGGAGGAAGAAAAAAAACCAGAGGTGCAGGGCTCCAGAAACACAAACATACACGTAAAAAAAGGACTAAACAAAAACAGAATGACGCGTCAAATATAAAAATAAACGTTCTTGTCTTAATTTCTCTTCTTGCCTGGCCGGACACGCTAAGTCCAATGTAAGGTCTGGCGGCCAACCTCACATTTCTGGTCTCGGCTTATTTTATTATTTTTTTTTCTTTGATCGCCCTCGCTTAAGTACAGGTGTTCCCGGTCTCACGAGCTCTAACATATGAGGTTCCGGACGTACGAGAACACGTGCTCCGCGTTCTCACATATGAATTTTCATCTTACGAGCACCTCGCAGGAACGGAACCTGCTCGTAAGTCGGGGACCACCTGTATAGAAAAAGATTGGTCCTGCCAACTAACGAAATGCGCAAAAATTCGACTAGTTCTTGAAAAACAGGCACCTCACTTAAAATTTCAAGTCATCGGCTCAGGGTGAACTAGTTCCTGTTACTGTACTCAAATTGTTTTAAAAACGACATATCAACAAACACTATTTAACACTCACATTTCTTGTTGACCTGTGCGGATGTCTGGAAATCTCCGCCAACCCGACCCTGATCGCACCAGATGGACAGAGGAAGCCGGCCAGAGACAAACCCAATCACTGGACTTTCTGTCATATTTACCGTGCCTCGCAGCTGCGCTCCGTTCAGAGGTCATCAGGAGCAGGTATTTGGGAGAATGGGTTTTCGGCACCATAATGATGGGGATTTTAAACCCCTGTTACCTTAATAAAAATCACACAAGATAAACAAGAGAACAGTGTTAAATCAGACAAACAACTTTGCAAAGGGGAAGGCTTTTTAATGTCTTTTGAAACTTAGTTTGGTCTCAAATACATTGTTCAGCACAATTCCGAATTGTACTGGACATGACAAGCTATTTAAACAAGAAGCAGGTGGAGTTTGACAAGCTCTGACGTCTTACAGATAAAACAAACAAGTCGTGTTTCTGATCCTACAAGAACATCTTATCCAGACATTGTCAAGGCTAGAAGACTGTCTTTTCTGTATCAAAGAGAAAAAGCAAACAACATGTTTGTACTATCAAATATAAGTGTTTGAGGGGAACAGAGAATATTTGATATAAGTGAGCTGGGTTATAATTATTGGGTCAGAGTAATTAGTTTTAGATGATAAATATTGAATATCTCGCACACCTTGTTCTCGAGCTCCGGTGTGGGAGTGAGGGGCTCAGTGGTGTCCGCATCCGCTGGCATTGCTGGGACGCCCATGGCCTTGGCGACGAGGTCAACCCGGTGCTGCAACACCGCATCCAGCATCAGGTTGCAGTGTGGGCAAAAGTCGGGCGTATCCAACGCTGTTTTTGCGTGTAACATTCCCAGGCAGACTGGACAGGCCTCGTGGGTGTCCGTCGCCGCGAGGGAGAAACCGCATCCGCTAGGACAGGCGCGCAAGGTTGGGCTCGCCGTCCTGCTGGTTTTCCTTGGACGTCTTGTCTTTCGCTTTCCTTTCTCTGGAGGCATGTCCAAGATAAGGCGAGCGAGTCCTTCCAGAATCCTTTTTCTTTTAATTTGTTTAGACGTCTCCTCCGTCGTGTCGCTTTCGCTGGCTAGCCCGCTACGAAATTAGCAGGGGTAGCCATGTGATGCAGTTAGCGCCGTTGAGCGAAGCAGTCTGTGGAGAGAGGAGAAAAAAATACTTTGGGGTTAGAGAAAATTTGCCGGACTAGCTTTCGCTAGTCCAGTAGTACGCAGGAATAATTCTCTGTACGCTCTGTGTAGAGAGCAAGCTCACCTCTGGTTGAGCGATGAAGCAACAGAGAAGTCCCGCGAAGAGAGGTAGTTCAGGTTTAAGCGAGGTGAAGGGCAAATAAGAGAAAGATGGATGGGCGTCATTCGCTTAAATAGCCAGAGGGCGGGGCCTCTGGCGCGACGTTGACGCCCTAGCCGTAAAGGCGTGATTGTATTCCTTCAGGTAATCGTGCAGGGGTGCAATTCCCATAGCAAGTATGCTGCACAGAGAGACCGACTGATAAGGGAACAACAACATTCTCTGCAGCCCTCAGGTTCTCCAGTAGACTATTCCACAGATGGGTGCCACAGTACTGGAAAGAAGCCTCACTGTAAGTTTGAGTTCTGACTTTTGGAACTGTTAGTAGTCCAGTACCAGAGGACCTTAATGTCCGCTGGAGTTCATAGGTCAATAGCAGCACTGCAAGATAAGATGTTGCGAGACCATTGAGACATTTAAAAACCACTAAAAGAATCTTAAAATCAATCATGAGGCGCAAAGGGAGCCGATGCAATGATTTTAAAACAGGTGTAATAGGAGCCTGCATTCTGGTCTTGGTTAGCACACGAGCAACAGAGTTTTGTAACGGCTGAAGGCTGGACAAATGTTTCTTAGGGAGACCAGAAAGCAGTGAATTACAGTGGTCTAAACGACTAGAAATAAAAGAATGCATCAAAGTCTCACTATTGATGAGAAAAAGAAGAGGGCAGACTCTGGCAATATTTTTTAGATGATAAAATCCTGTTTTGACTATATGTTTAATATGAGGAATAAACGTAAGCTGAGAGTCGAAAAGAACCTCCCCAGGCTTCTTACTTTCTTAGAAGGTTTTAAAGACAGAGATTGTAATTCTGTTAAGGTCCAGGCTCAGGGACCGTGGAAAGAACCCATTTGCAGACAGGACTCAGGAGGCAAAGTACAAAAATAAATACTTTAATTGTTGATAACAGAAAAAAGGCTGACAATGGCAGCATAACTCACATAACTCAGGGAACTCAGGGAACAGGACTAGGATGAACCCAAAACGATGACGAACCGACAAAGACAGAACTCACAGAGGAACTTATATACACACAGGCAGGGCTTGGGACAAAGGTGAAAATAATCAGACTGATTGGAGCACAACACCAGGAAGGACCACTTGGGGAAGTAATAAATAACAGACCAGGGCAAGGGAACTAACTAAAACATGTAACATGAATAACTAAACTGGGGCTGAACAGAGAAGTAAACTAAACAGGAATTTAACTAATCTGGAGCAGGACAGGGAAATAAACTAAACCTGAAATAACTAAAATGGAGCAGGGTAGGTTGAATGGAAAACACATGGAAAGTCCAGGAGAGGGAGCCAACCTCACAGTGGGAACAAAGAGCTGACTAAACAAACAGAACACAGAAACAAAAACAGAAAGCTTAACAGGGCAAGACAAAGACACTAGACAACTGAGAGGAGACAAAGAACTAAATTAAACTCAAGAGAAGACTAAAAGAAACACAAACAGACAGAACACAGAAACACCAGACAACAGAAGACAGACCATGACAAATTCGTGAATTTTATCTTATTTTTGAACCTCAGGTCCAATGATTAAAATTTCTGTTTGTCCTGGTTTAGTTGGAGAAAGTTCTGTGCCATCCAGGACTTTATGTCTGAAATTCAATTAAAAAGTGCAGTGATTGGCTGGGGGTCATCATGAGATAATGAGATGTATAGCTGTGTGTCATCAGCATAACTATGGAAACTTATCCCATGGCTCCTGATGACTCCACCAAGCGGCAGCATGTACAAATTAAAAAGTAGGGGGCCTAAAATAGAGCCTTGGGGTACACCATAGTTAGCTTCATGGATCTGTGAGGAGCATGTATCCATACTTACCATAAATGTTCTATCTGTGAGATAGGAGCTGAACCACAGAAGAACAGTACCAGAAAGACCGACCAGGTGTTGTAATCTATTTAAAAGAATTTGATGATCTACTGTATCAAAGGCTGCACTCAGATCCAATAGAACAAGGACTGAGAGCTTGTGTGAATCCGGATTACACCTTAAATCATTCACAATTTTTAATAGGGCTGTCTCTGTACTGTGGTTAATCCTAAAACCAGATTGATACTTTTCTAAACTACCGGCATAATAATAAAAAAATTATTGAATAAAAACGTCTGGCAGAGTCTCCCGTAAGACGGAGCTTTAACTCCCACCTCCGGGAGAGCTTTGAACACGTTCCGAGGGAGGCGGGGACATTGAGGCAGCTTATCAGAGTTGTGGCCGCAAGGTTGTTGGTGCCTGTCGTGGTGGCAACCCTCGAACCCGGTGGTGGACACCGGCGGTGAGGGATGCTGTCATGCTGAAGAAGGAGTCCTATTGGGCCTTTTTGGCCTGTGGGACCCCGGAAGCAGCAGATAGGTACCGACAGTCCAAGCGGCATGCGGCTCGGGTGGTTGCTGAGGCAAAAACTCGGGCGTGGGAGGAGTTCGGAGAGGCCATGGAGAATGACTTCCGTACGGCTTCGAGGCGATTCTGGTCCACCATCCGGCGTCTCAGGGGGGGAAAGCGGTACGCGACCAACACCATTTATGGTGGGGATGGCGTGCTGTTGACCTCAACTCGGGATGTTGTGAGTCGGTGGGCGGAATACTTCGAAGACCTCCTCAATCCTACTGGCACGTCTTCCACTGAGGAAGCAGAGCCTGGGGACTTTGGGTCGGGTTCTCCGATCTCTGGTGCTGAGGTCGCCGAGGTGGTTAAAAAGCTCCGCGGTGGCAAGGCTCCAGGGGTGGATGAGATTCGCCCGGAGTTCCTTAGGGCTCTGGATGTTGTGGGGTTGTGTTGGCTTACGCGACTCTGCAATATCGCGTGGACATCGGGGGCAGTTCCCTTGGATTGGCAGACTGGGGTGGTGGTTCCCCTATTCAAAAAGGGGGACCGTAGGGTGTGTTCCAACTATAGGGGGATCACACTCTTAAGCCTCCCTGGTAAGGTCTATTCAGGGGTTCTGGAGAGGAGGGTCCGTCGGATAGTCGAACCTCGGATTCAGGAGGAGCAGTGTGGTTTTCGTGCTGGTCGTGGAACACTGGACCAGCTCTACACCCTCAGCAGGGTCCTGGAGGGCGCGTGGGAGTTTGCCCAACCAGTTTACATGTGCTTTGTGGACTTGGAAAAGGCATTCGACCGCGTCCCTCGGGGGGTTCTGTGGGGGGTACTCCGGGAGTATGGGGTACCAGGCCCATTGATATGGGCTGTTAGGTCCCTGTACGACCGGTGTCAGAGCTTGGTCCGCATTGCCGGCAGTAAGTCAGGCTCGTTTCCAGTGAGAGTTGGACTCCGCCAAGGTTGCCCTTTGTCACCGATTCTGTTCATAACTTTTATGGACAGAATTTCTAGGCGCAGCCAAGGTGTTACTCTCCATTTTTCATAGCAAAAATAGTTTTTATTTTGTTGAGGGTGTTTTATATTATTTTTTAAAAATATGATCAAGTGTTAACTACAGTTGTAATTGGGAGTAGTAATTGTTGCATTGCTCCTGAAACCATTGTGATGAAATAAATGTGTTGAAGTTAAAGAATATCTTTCATTTTTTGACATTACAGAAAATGTTTAAATGTTTTGACAAGACATGTATGTTATTACGTTTGTTGGTTAAATTTGATAACGGGTTGGAGAAAATCTAATGTTGCGAAAGCATGCTTGTCAGGATTTCTTAAATATAAGTTTTCTTAAAATACAATTTCTAATCTTATTTTAGGTAGGCTTTGAAACATCTGTAGAACTAAAAATGAGTAAAAGTTTTAGGGTATGTACGGGTATACTAATTTTAAGCATCACACGCTTACTTTAAGACAAAGCCCACCCAAAATTGTAGTAAAATATTGCTAAGAATGAGATTTTTACAGCTAGGTTTAAGATTGTTTATCTTGTAAAATGATAAAATGTCTTATTTTTAGAAATTGTGTCAAGAAAATTTTCACTTGTTACCAGATCTTTTTGCTTATTTCAATCCAAAAAAATCTAATTTTAAGTTGTTTTAAACTTGTTTTCAGAGTAGACTTTTCTCCAGTGTACTACTTTTGAGCATCAGAATCTTATTATAAGACACGAAAAGCTCACAATTGTAGTAAAATATTGCTCAAAATTAGATTTTTGTAGCTAGTTTCAAGATTCCGCGTATCTTGTTTGACTTGAACAAAATGTCTTATTTTAAGAAATCTTGTCAAGTGAATTTTCACTTGTTCCATTGGCAGATTTTTTTGCTTATTTCAAGCCAAAAAATCTTATTTAAAAAAAATTTTTCTTCTCATTTTTAGAGTGGCCTTTTTTTCCAGTGTGGGAGGGTGCGTTTTGGTGGCCTTAGAATCGCTTCTCTGTTTTTTGCAGATGATGTGGACCTATTGGCTTCATCAGATCGTGATCTACAGCTTTCGCTGGAGCGGTTTGCAGCCGAGTGTGATGCGGCCGGGATGAGGATCAGTTCCTCCAAATCCGAGGCCATGGTCTTGAGCCGGAAAAGGGTAGCATGCCCTCTCCGGGTCGGGGAGGAGGTCCTGCCCCAAGTGGAGGAGTTTAAGTATCTCGGGGGGGCGGCCGTGGCACAGTGGTAATGGCAGTCGACCCCCGATCGGAAGGTTGGAGGTTCGAATCCCGCATCCGCCCACCATGTGTCGTTGTGTCCCTGGGCAAGACACTTAACCCCGAGTTGCTCCCGGTAGGTCTGGATGGCGCCTTGCAAGGCAGGCTACCACTACCGGTGTATGAATGTGTGAATGAATGGGTGGATGGCTGGTATTGTAAAGCGCTTTGGGGCTCCTCACAGGGGGCTGGAAAGCGCTATATAAATAAGCTCCATTTACCATTTATCGGGTCTTGTTCACGAATGAGGGAAAACTGGAGCGTGAGATCGATAGGCGGATAGGTGCAGCATCCGCAGTGAAGCGGGCGCTGTACCGGTCTGTCGTGGTGAAGAGAGAGCTGAGTCGAAAGGCAAAGCTCTCAATTTACCGATCGATCTACGTTCCCACCCTCATCTATGGTCATGAGCTTTGGGTTGTGACCGAAAGAACGAGATCTCGGATACAAGCGGCTGAAATGAGTTTTCTCCGCAGGGTGTCTGGACTCTCCCTTAGAGATAGGGTGAGAAGCTCAGTCATCCGGGAGGGACTCGGAGTAGAGCCGCTGCTTCTCCACATCGAGAGGAGCCAGTTGAGGTGGCTCGGGCATCTGGTTAGGATGCCTCCTGGACGCCTCCCTGGTGAGGTGTTCCGGGCATGTCCCACCGGGAGGAGACCCAGAGGAAGACCCAGGACACGCTGGAGGGACTATGTTTCTCGGCTGGCCTGGGAACGCCTTGGGATTCCCCCAGAGGAGCTGCTCCAAGTGGCTGGGGAGAGGGAAGTCTGGGCCTCCCTACTTAGGCTGCTACCCCCGCGACCCGACCCCGGATAAGCGGACGAAAATGGATGGATGGATGAATAAAAACAAGTTTTTCTAAGATTTTACTTAAGAATGGAAAGTTGGATACAGTTCTATAATTATTAAAATAATAATAATAATAATAATGAATTCCATTTATAATGCACTTCTCATTAATAAAAATCTCAAAGTGCTACAAATTCACTAGGATCTACATTACTCTTCTTTGGAAGGGGCTTCACCACAGCCATTTAAAGGCAATGGGGAAGACACCAATCTGAAGAGAACAATTTACATTGTTTAAAATGTCATTCTCAAAGAATTTATAAAATGAATGAAAAATTGATGAGGGAATTGGGTCCAAGAGGCAGGTGGTTGGTTTGATTTGTGAGAAAACTCTGCCGAGCATCTCTACATCAACCACAACAAACTTGTCCAGTGTTTTCTCAGGTAAAACCAAACATTCAGTAGATTTAATACCAGTATTTTGTTCAGATAAAATGTTAGCTCTAATTGACTCGATCTTACCTCTGAAGTGATTTGCAAACTGCTCACAAAGAGAGTTAGTTGGAGTATTTGAAGAGGCAGTAAAGTCAGGGTTAATCAGATTATCAATGGTGGAAAACAAAACTTTGGGATTATTTTTGTGATTGTTAATTATTTTGGCAAAATATGCATTTCTTGAATTTCTGACAGCAGAGTTGTAGATATTAAGCTGTTCGCGCATTATTTGGTAGTCGACTGTCAATTTGTTTTTCCTCCATTTCCTCTCTGCTTTCCTGCAATTTCTTTTGAGCTTCTTTATGTCTTCAGTTTTCCATGGGCATACTCGTTTATTAAAAACTTGTTTTGAAAATAGTGGAGCTATATGATCAAGGTTTGTTTTCAGTTTGTTAAAAAATTGACTGACCATTGAATTGCAGGAAGCAGTTAAAACAACAGGGGGATTTTGGTTAAAATCTCTAATAAAATGATCAATCACCTCAAGGGTAAGATAGAATAAGATGGCGCCTCCTGACAGTTCAAACTGTGGCTTTCCACTGAATCAAATCAGTGACATTAAAAAACACACAATACTGGTCAGACACAGTCAGGTCAACAACAGAGGACACACCAGAGGTCAAGCCATAGGTAATAACAACGTCAAGGGTGTGTCCCCTGTTGTGAGTCAGCTGCAAAAATATGCTAAAAGTTCTAAGACAGATGCCAGTCTCATATATTCTCATGGCCTCTGACAATGGACAGGTGTCTACACTTGTTCTGTTACACCTCATTGCTGCATTTTATACATCCATCCATCTATCCATCCATTATCTTTATCCGCTTCTTCCATTTTGGGTCACAGGGGTTCCAGTGCCCATGTCCAGCAATCACTGTGCGAGGGATGGGATACACCCTGGACCAGTCGCAAGTCCATCACAGGGCCACATACAGACAAACAAGACAAACAACCATTCACTCTCTCAATCACACCTAGGACAATTTAGAGATACCAATCAGCCTAACATCATGTTTTTGGTCTGTGGGAGGAAACCGGAGTACCAGAAGAAAACACCTGCATGCACAGAGAGAACATGCAAATTTCACCCAGAAAGGCCCCTGGACCGGGACTTGAACTGGGGACCTGATTGATGAGAGGCAGCAGCTCTACCAGTTAGCCACCGTGCTGCCCTGCATTTGATACAGTCAATCATGATATTCTACTACAGAAGCTTGAATATTATATTGGGATTACAGGAACAGTTCTAAATTGGTTTAAATTACATTTATTTGATATATTAGAGTTTGTAAATTTAAATATTGAATCATCTTCATACACCAACATTATTCATGCTCAGGATGGAAGACTGTGACGAAGTGGAAATTCAACACAATCTGCTGGCTTCTTTAGATACTGCTGGCTTCCCTAGATAGATAACATTTACTAATTGGTTTCTGTAATGTATGTGAACATTTTGGAACAGTGCTTGTCACATTGTCTCATTTGTCTCTATGTGGCCATATGATGAACTTGTGACCTGTCCAGGGTGTCCCCCGTCTTTCACACAGTGACCCCTCGATATGGGCACCACTGACCCCCCCATGACCCAAAAAAGAAGAAGCAGGTAAAGAGGATGGGTTGATGAATGGATGGATTAATTTTCATCTCCTGCACCGTTCAGCTATGTGGGTGTTTCTAGTACTTTGTATATTTCTGACATCCCAATGTGCAAATTATGTAGAAGGTAGGCTGCAGCATCAATCCTGGTGTTGTGCAGATTTCAAACAAGCTTCCACCTGCACTTCAACCGCTCAAAGGCTTGCTCACCTCCCGTGCTCTTGCCTTCAGGATGATTTGCTGTCCATCTATCCATCCATCCATCCATTATCCTTTACCCGCTTCTTCCATTTTGGGTCACGGGCGTCACCGGTGCCCATGTCCAGCAATCACTGTCAGGGACCAGTGGCAAGTTGTGGAAGAACCCAATAAACAAGCAGACTCAGGGCACGAGGAGTAAAAATTAAATAGAATACTCGACAACCCTTGTTGCATTTGCTGCCTCCTGCCCGCCAGAGAGCGGGAGGACCGTGCACCTGGTGATGAGCGGCTGAGATCTGAAAGTTATGCACCATAACTCATGGAAGGGAACGAGGTGCAACATAAATGCTATGGGAAATTGCGCTCCACGTGATTACCTGAAGGAATACAATCACGCCTTTACAGCAGGGGCATCAGCGTCGCGCCAGAGGCCCCGCCCTCTGGGTACTTAAGCCGCTGACGCCCATCCATCGATCTCCAAAATGCACTTCACCGAGCTTTCAGCATTGAAAGGGCCAGGTATGTTGCACCTCGTTCCCTTCCTTCAGGGAACATGAGTTATGGTGCATAACTTTCAGTTCCCTTATCAGTCATGTCACTCGGTGCAACATAAATGCTATGGGAACGTAATTCAATCACGCCCTTGAAATGCTCAGTAAAATGCATGCTAGTGTGAACGTCCGCCTTTATTCAGCAGGCATCCCAAGGCTGCTTTCTACTGTGTGTTAGAAAGGACAGCCTGAGTGACATCACACGCAGTAACATCCAAACTGTATGCTTTGCAAACGTGTTCATTGAGCTCCAATTTGCAGTAGCACAGATGTCTGCAACTGGTACACCCTTGAACAGTGACCACGAGGTGGCCAAGCCCCAAGTGGAGTGGGCACGCACGCCAGAGGGCACCTGTTGACCTTTGCTACTGTACGCCCTTTTTATGGCCTCAGTCACCCAGTGTTAGAGGCGCTGCTTTGATAGGGCCTTTCCGGTAGCAGGTGCTGCAAAGCACACAAACAGTTGGTTTGTTTTCTCCATTCGGCTGTTCTCTGCATGTAAGCGCTTAAAGCCCTCACGGGGCAGAAAGCCTTCAGCCTTTCCTGTTCCTGAGTGAGGACAGGAGCAGGTGGAAAAGAAGAGAGATCAAAGTCCAGACTTCTGGGGTTTAAAGTCAAAACCTTGGGGATATATGCAGGATTAGGCCTTAATGTGACCTTTGACCTGTCAGGGGCAAACCTGGTACACATTAGATGTACGGACAAAGCATGGAGGTCACCCACACGTTTCGCCGAGCCAAGAGCCAGGAGAAAAGCGGTCTTATAAGATAATAAATCTATCTTAATCTCGCTCAGTGGTTTGAATGGGGGGTCACAGAGAGCCCCCAAGACCATACTAAGATCCTATCCAGGGGTCAAGATCCTGCTTGGGGGTCTCTTCCTTAGCACGCCCTTCATAAATCTTATTATGAACGGGTGCGCGCCAGGCGTCCTGCTCCCCCAGCCCTCGTGACAAGCTGAAATTGCTGATAAGAACACCTTAATCGTTGAGAAAGAGCAACCTTTCTCCAAGAGGTCCTGAAGAAAGGTGAGGAGCTGGGCCAAGTCACATGAATAAGAAATAATATTTCTTTCTGTGCACCAAGCTTCAAAAATATGCCATTCCCGGGCGTAGAGAGACAGTATTGACACAGCTCGTGCGTTTTAAATGGTTTGTACCATGTTCTTGGGCAGGCCTGAGGCCACCAGTTTGTTCTTCTCCACCACCAAGCTAAAATTAGTCACAGTTCTCAGCCTAAGTGGCGAGACTGTTCCTTCTGGTGATGTGGAGGGGCCCTGGAGAGGATCAGGTGGTGGAACCAGCTCTCCCTCAAAAACCCTGATTTCTGTGATCCCTTGAAGGCCAACCATGTTAGGGAGAGGGCCTTCCTGCAGATGAACCGCCATACTACTCTGATCAAGAGTGTTTGGAGGCAGAGGTAATCTGCTGTCATTATTAGACAAAAGCTGAACAGAATGTCTGTTTTTCCTCTTTTTGTTGGGGGTCATCGATCGGAGGGGTTGCAAGTTTTGTAAACAAGCAGATCTCCTGACTCCAGCCCGTTTCCTGGTTGGGTCAGCACAGTGAGCGCGGTCACATGTTGCAGAATCACATGGCGTGTCACCCATTGAGGATAAGGGGACAGCTTCAGCATGAGAATGTGGAGATGGTCCTTTATGTTGAGCGGACTTTAGATTGGTTGGTGACAGAGAGTTCAGTCCTCTTCGATTAAAGGAAAGAGGGGTCTGATTTAGCCCTGGTGCCATTTCTGTTCTGCACTGAGTGTTTACACATGCTACAGTTTCATCAAAACTGCCTTTGTGAACGTGTGATACTGGTGTTGGCCTGCGGGCTTCTGCCGTGGCACCCCGTCCCTTACTGGCGTCTGATAAATAGGTGGCCTGGAAGGTGGTTTGTCAGATTCTGTCGGCACCCACCCCTGGAGCACGGACGTGTCACAAGTTTGTTTGATTTGTGTATTGCCGGCCCCGTGGTCTACAACGGAGCGGGGGCTGGAGCATGTGACCCCCCTCACCTGTCTCTGTAAGGAGTGATGGGCCTGCTTGCAGGAATTTTCTGTCCCTCCGGGAGGTCAGTTAGGGTCATCCACAGATGGCGTATTGCGATGACCACCTCAGCCATTCCTCTGCCTTGTGCAACAGCTGCGGTCCCCATCATGTGGAGCATAAAGTCTGTTGCCCTGCGGGCTTCATCCAGCAGCTCGGCGGCAGCTTGCTTGTCAGTCGTTACCTGGAGCTCTTGTAGTTTTTCAGCCAGGTACGCTTGCATCATTGCGGACGCGTTCATTGTGCGTACCGCGAGGCCCTGAGCTCTGTAGCATTTCTCGAGCAGAGAAGCCGAGGTTCGACAGGTATTGCTAGGGAGAGTTGGTTTTGTCCCAGATGACTTGGGAGCCAGATGAGACGCCAACGTGTCCTCAATTTGAGGTACATTGGCTATTCCCACCTCATCCATCTCGTCCACGTCGAGAAACTGCGAGAGCGGCAACATGGGAGCTCTGGGCTGAGACCAGGTGCGAGTCAGTTCTGTGAGAAAGTCCGCAAAAACGGGCATCCTTTGCCTCGTGGCGGCTTGCTGCTTTGAATAAACATAATTTCCTGCCAACCTTGTGACTTGTTGACAAGGTGGAGGCTCCGGCCATGGGATCTGCAATGTCCGTTGCTCTGTGACACAAGTCGAACAGAGCAGGGATGGAAAAGTCAGTCTCCGGGAGCACAGGCACCGGGGTGCGGGAGAGGTCTTCTCCCTGGTCCTCGTATTTGACGTCGGCGTCATCTGCAAAAAATTCACCTGAGGCTGAAATCGAGATCTCATCCTCGTTCATCATGCCTCGAGTGTCAAATTCGACTGTTAAGTCCACCATGGGGGCCAGCACATCTGGGTTGTCGCTCCATTCGACTCGGGTGCTGTCATCCAAAGCCATGCTCTCGAGCTCTGGCGTGGGAGTCAGAGGCTCAGTAGTGTCCGGGTCTGCTGGTGCCGCAGCAGCCCCCATGGCCTTGGCGATGAAGTCCGCCCGGTGCCTCCTCACCGCCTCCAGCATCTGGCTGCAGTGTGGGTAAGACTCGGGTGCATCCAGCGCCATCTTCGCGTGTAGCATCCCCAAGCAGACGGGACAGGCCTCGTGGGTGTCCGTCGCTAAGAGGGAAAAAACGCATCAACTGGGGCAGGCGCGCGAGGTTGGGCTCGCCGTCCTGTTGGTCTTTTTTGGAAGTCTTGTCTTTCGCTTTCCTTTCTCCGGAGGCATGTCCGAGAAAAGACGAGCGAGTCCTTCCAAGATCTTTTTCTTTTTATTTGAGACGTCTCCTCCGTCACGTCGCTTTCGCTGGCTAGCCTTCTAGGAATTAGCAAAGGTAGCGGTAATACGCAGTTAGCGCCGTAGAGCGAAGCAGTCTGCGGAAAGAGGAGAAGAAAAACTTCGGGGTTAAGGGAAAATGTACGGACTAGCTTTCGCTAGCCCAGCAGTACGTAGCAGTGGTGGCCCTCCGACCGCTAGGTAGCGCTATTGCGCTAATCCGCTTATAGCGTAGCTAAATAATCTGTTAGCTTTACAGCGGATTGACTAAGTTTTATAATTCATAAGCGGATTTATGCTATTTTTATTTAAAATGCAGTACCGCTAATAACTATTTATCTATCAGTAAAAACGAAATAACGTATTTACGAGCAGCGCCGGATGTGGTCCGTCACAAAAAAGCGTCCCCCTCAGTCTCTTGGTGTGTGCTCTCTCTATAGCAGTTAGCAGCCAGTGTGTTACTCTGGAGCCTTATTGCTTGTTTTCGAAGAGTCAGACGAAGACTTTTTAACATGGAGGGTGAACTTATGGATGTTTCTCAGGGCCTACGCGACGCGTCTGGATTTAAAAATAGAATTTCGCCACATTAGCACTCTTCAAAATGGCGTCCGCGACGGCCAAAGAAGCCAGGATTTTACAACAAAACACGGTAAAACAATTATTTCTTTGCTGAGAAAAAATATATTTCATAGCTGACGTTATAGCACAAGTTTTTCTGAGCTTGAGAGTTTCACGAAATGGTCAAATCTGCTGGATTTAAAAAAAGTAGTTCACCATTAGGACTCTTCAAAATGGCGTCCGCAGGGCAGCAAACTTACATACTCAGGGAATCACAAGGAACTCAGGAGACAGAGGCAACAGGAGACAATGCCAGGACAATGATAAACACAGAGATACAGACTTATTTTTGATTTGATTTGATGTTCATTCATTCATTTTAAAAGAACAATACAAAACAGTTTCATCAGATACAAGGATGAATAGACTTTTAGCTGAATGGATGGATGGATAGACAGTTAGCTGGATGGCTGGATGGATGATCTTTAACAAGTTCTAAAATCATTAAAATTTAACCTCAGCTTGTGCCTCTGACCCAACAGAACCTCCTTCAGCAGCAGAATCCTCTGTGGTTCTCTGACTTCATCAGTCTGCAGGACTTCATCAGTCTCTCTCCTGGTTCTGGAGGAGTTCTGACCCACTCTTCTTTCCATTGTTGCTTCAGTTCTTTGAGGTTTCTGCTCAGCTCTCTGAAGGTTTCAGGTTCAGGTTCTGGACTCTGACTGGGCCGTTGATTTGATTTGATTTGATGTTTATTCATTCATTTTAAAAGAACAATACAAAACAGTTTCATCAGATACAAGAATACAAGTAGGATAAAATGAAAGGAGCAGAAAGAAGATGAAATCTTATTATATCTGCCCCTTATTTATTTCACAGTTTGTTCAACCAATGATAACCTTCAAACTACATCACAAAATGAATAACTCTACTTAATTTTTCTAACTGTAATACACAAACACACTAAGCTTCATCATATATAGTTTTTGAGCAAGTCCTTTTCGACCTTTTTCTTAAATGTATACATTGGGCAGCACGTTGGCACAACTGGTAGAGCTGCTGCCTCTCAGCGAGAAGGTTGCCGGTTCAAATCCCGGTCCGGGGCCTTTCTGGGTGGAGTTTGCATGTTCTCCCCGTGCATGCGTGGGTTTCCTCCGGGTACTCCGGTTTCCTCCCACAGACCAAAAAACATGCTTGTTAGGCTGATTGGTGACTCTAAATTGACCCTAGGTGTGAGTGTGAGAGTGGATGGTTGTTTGGTGTGAGTGAGACAGGTCCCTCTTGTAAATGAGTCCCCGTGACTCAACGAGGCTAGCCTGTATAAATAAAGGTTGAATGAATGAATGAATGAATTGATTTTGCATTTTTAACATCACTCTCCAGAACATTCCACAATCCAACTCCCTGAATTGAGGTAGACCGTCCCTTTAAGCTGGTTCTGAATTGTGGTTTGATGAATATCTGTCCCTTTAAGATTGTAATAACTTTGTCTAAATTTCTTTGGATATTTAAAGGTAATGTGTTATTATGAGCCCTATACATAACTGATAAAATACTATATTCTACCAATTCCTGGAATTTCAATAAATTTAGCTGAAGAAACAAGGTGTTTGATGGGTGACTGAAATGTTTTCTGGTGATTACTCTTACAGCTCTCTTTTGTAAAATAAAAACAGGCTTTGTAATTGTTTTGCACGCTTTTCCCCAAACCTCAATACAATAGATTAAATGTGGAACAATGATTGTGTTATACAACATATACAGAGCTTTATCAATTAAAAAATCCCTGACTTTATATACAGGTACATGAACACACAGCATGACAATCACAAACACCTGGACAACAAAATGGAGGAGATAAGCAAGACAATTAACAGAGAGACCAGGGAGTGTAGGGATGGGGACCCATCACCTGAGAGCAACATGCTTACAACTGTTATCTTGAAGTTCTAGGGTGTAGAGAGCCACAGAAACGGTTATGGTAGGCCGGATTTGGCCCACGGGCCTTGAGTTTGACACATGCGATCTAGTGGTACTAAAAGTAACAAAAGAAGAAAAAAAAAAACAGCCAAATATGTCAGCAGTTTAGCTAACAGACTTTGGAATGGGTACATTTTGTCCTTGTGAAACCTGTTGAAGAGAACCAAACTAAATACTCTGAAACTCAAACAACTTACTGTATAACAGTTCATGCACCGCTAGTTGGCAGTGTAGTGCAAATATTGCATAACTTGCTGCTACCAATTGTTGAATTTAATTAGCGGATTAGAATTAGCTTCCCCTAATTTTCATAAGACATTAGTGCTTTTGAAATTGCGGACCTAAATAAATTAATTAGTGCTTTAGAAATAGCGGAACTAATTTTTGGATTAGCGTTGCCCACCACTGGTACGCAGGAATAATTCTCTGAACGCCCTGTGTAGGGAGCAAGCTCACCTCTGGTCGAGCGATGAAGCAACAGAGAAGTCCCGCAAAGAGAGAGAGTTCAGGTTTAAGCGAGGTGAAGGGCAATAAGAGATCGGTGGATGGGCGTCAGCGGCTTAAGTACCCAGAGGGCGGGGCCTTTGGCGCGACGCTGACGCCCCTGCCATAAAGGCGTGATTGTATTCCTTCAGGTAATAGCGCGGAGCGCAATTTCCCATAGTATTTATGTTGCACCGAGTGACATGACTGATAAGGGAACTGGGAGAGCTGTGCTGCATGTTTCATGGCAAGATATAGGTAAACCAAAACTTCTTCTTCTTCTTTCGGATTTTCCCTTTTCAGGGGTCGCCACAGAGAGTCATCCTCCTCCACCTCACTCTGTCCTCTGCATCCTCTGTCCTCACTCCAACTACCTTCATGTCCTCTCTAACTGCATCCATATATCTCCTCTTTGGCCTTCCTCTTTGTCTTTTTCCTGGCAGCTGCATTTCTAACATCCTTCTACCAATATACCCACTGTCCCTCCTCTGGACATGTCCAAACCATCTCAGTCTGGCCTCTCTAACTTTATCTCCCAGTTGTTCAACTGTTGTTCAAATCGCAATTAAAACTTGCTAAATAGTAAAAAAAAAAAATGTAAATCGTGATTCTGAAATATATAATTTTTATTTCTGTTTTCTTAGAATTCTTAAACCACACAAACAATGTAAAATTCAAGATCTGTCAGAGTACAACTTTGTTTAAGAAATGGCACAAAGAACAAAGGTATTTTGAAAAATAATGTTTTTTGTTTGTTTGTTTGTTTGTTTGTTTGTTTGTTGTTTGCCTTTGACAGGCTATGTGGAAGCTATTAGGAAGGAGGTAATTGCTCTCTGTGCAGGTGAATCAGATGACCAGCCTGGAGATGAAGTTCACGTGCCACATCCACTCAGTATCCAGATATTTAGACAGCAGTTCCAGAGAGACGTTCCAGATACCAGAAATCATTCAACATGGGGCACTTGAAGCCAGTGTACACTCCTGCTGCTGGAAAAGTGTTGCGGATCCTAGTCACAACACATGATCGAAGTGGAACTCCATAGAACACTGTAAAATAAAGATGTTTTAGTTGATTTTGTACGGATTCATACATTTCTGATATATATTTTTTGTTTTTAATAAATTTAAATTACGACCGGTGTCAGAGCTTGGTCCGCATTGCCGGCAGTAAGCCAGTCTCGTTTCCGGTGAGAGTTGGACTCCGCCAAGGTTGCCCTTTTTCACCGATTCTGTTTATAACTTTTATGGACAGAATTTCTAGGCGCAGCCAAGGTGTTGAGGGTATCCGTTTTGGTGACCTTAGAATCACTTCTCTGTTTTTTGCAGATGATGTGGTCCTATTGGCTTCATCAAGTCGTGATCTACAGCTTTCACTGGAGCGGTTTGCAGCCGAGTGTGATGCGGCCGGGATGAGGATCAGTTCCTCCAAATCCGAGGCCATGGTCTTGAGCCGGAAAAGGGTAGCATGCCCTCTCCGGGTCGGGGAGGAGGTCCTGCCCCAAGTGGAGGAGTTTAAGTATCTCGGGGTCTTGTTCACGAATGAGGGAAAACTGGAGCGTGAGATCGATAGGCGGATAGGTGCAGCATCCGCAGTGAAGCGGGCGCTGTACCGGTCTGTCGTGGTGAAGAGAGAGCTGAGTCAAAAGGCAAAGCTCTCAATTTACCGATCGATCTACGTTCCCACCCTCATCTATGGTCATGAGCTTTGGGTTGTGACCGAAAGAACGAGATCTCGGATACAAGCGGCTGAAATGAGTTTTCTCCGCAGGGTGGCTGGACTCTCCCTTAGAGATAGGGTGAGAAGCTCAGTCATCCGGGAGGGACTCGGAGTAGAGCCGCTGCTTCTCCACATCGAGAGGAGCCAGTTGAGGTGGCTCGGGCATCTGGTTAGGATGCCTCCTGGACGCCTCCCTGGTGAGGTGTTCCGGGCATGTCCCACCGGGAGGAGACCCAGAGGAAGACCCAGGACGCGCTGGAGGGACTATGTTTCTCGGCTGGCCTGGGAACACCTTGGGATTCCCCCGGAGGAGCTGCTCCAAGTGGCTGGGGAGAGGGAAGTCTGGGCCTCCTTACTTAGGCTGCTACCCCCGCGACCCGACCCCGGATAAGCGGAAGAAAAAGGATGGATGGATGGAAATTTAAATTATGAAAAACCAAATGTCAAACAGAGAATTTTTTGGTGTCATTAAATTTTGTAAAATGTGTAAATTGTCAATGTACCATTTGTTTAACATCTTAAAAATAATGTAACATATGTGTGTTTAAACTTTTTTCATTAAAAACCAATTAATTACATAATATTTATTTTTATATGTAAATTATAAAGATATATTTATATGATAAAAAAGGCGTTCAATACAAAAACAACTGGACTTTATTTGTAACAGAAAACGTTTCGCTCTCTATCCATAGTGCTTTCTCAATTCAATTGGATAGAGGGTGAAACATTTTCTGTAACAAATAAAGTCCATTTTTTTCTGTATTGAACGCTTTTTTATTTATTTTATGATGTCCTGGATGGCTGAGAATCTCCACCAGCATATATTTATATAATTTTGTGATTATATCAGATCGTTGCTTTATTTACAGTGGAGAAATATTAATTAAACAATACAATTGTTTTGTGTTTTCATTGAGTTCAAAATGTTTTTATGATAAAACTAGGCTGTAAGTAAGTAAGTAAGTAAGTAAGCAGTAATCATTAAATGCACTGATGTAATTCAGACGCGGACCGATGATGTAGGCTTACCTCGCAGAAAAACTCCAACAACTGCAGGAAACCTCGGATAAGCAAGCTGCTGCCGAATTACTGGACGAAGCCCACAGAGCAACAGACTTCGTTCTTCGTATGATGGGACAGCTGCTGTGGCTCAGGGCAGAGGTATGGCGGAAGTGGTCATCGTGATCCGCCACCTGTGGATGACATTGACGGATTTACTGGAGGGACAAAATGTGCCTTTTCTCCACCACTCGATAGAAGCGGAGGGACTTTTTGGCCAGACTTTGGAGCAAATCCAAACCAAGCGTGACCAAAGGCGCAGGTAGGCTGAAGCCCTCAAGGTGGGCATTACTCGTCTGAGTTTCGCCCCCCCACAGAGAGCCTGCTAGAGGCAAGCCTGCACAGCCGCGGCACCGCTCTACGACGCGTGCGCCACCACAGAAGCGGACAGCATACGAGGAAGAACCTTGGCAGAGACACCCGCAGAGCCAACCTCGCTCTGAGCACGCATGGAGCAAAAATAGGTTTGTCCCACACCAAGCGAGCAGGCCTCCTCGGCGAGCCGGGACACTCGTCAAAAACGTACCTGATGAACCAGGTCCACGTTTACATTTTAGACGACTTCCCGCCCGCGCGGTAACGGGAGTGTTCGCACCTTGTTCAGACTTTATTTGGAGCAAAGTACAAATGGCTGATAATTCTATTGCATGCACAAACCATGTTCTCCCTGCTGTGAGTGACATCAAATCATGTATGTCGTTGTACGTAAGCACGAATAAAACTCATAAAACAGTACATCCCTGTTTTATTGTCGATCAAAAAAAAAAAACACAAATAATGTCAATAGTACGGGCCTCTCTGACCTGTCAGCCTTCATAAGGGGGGGGCACACCCCCCTCCCTCACGGCTCATGGGGTGCCAGCCTATTCAATAAGCCCCAGCAGGGTGCCTTAGGACCTGTCTCCAGAAGACAGACCCAGAGGCGTCTGTGTACAGACCCTACACCTTTCGCGGAGGCAGGTGGGAAAGGGTACGTGTCAATACACTAACCAGACAAACACAAGACAGTTTCGCACCGCAGGAGAGCACATCGGATGCCCCAAGGCAGACACAATTTTCACACCCTCAAAGCAGTGGCTGTGATCACATTACTATGTATGTAAATTTTAGGATCGGAGTCTAACCAGAATTTTCCTCCTGACTTTGAAAGGAAACTGGGCTCCTTATCAACAAATTATCTTGAGTCTGCCGGTTACAAAGGACCATCCCCACGTTCACACGTTGCTGCTGCTCCTTTATTATTCATGAAGGATACGCAACGCTCGAGCGGTAGAAGAGCAGCACGTGACTTTCCTCACAAAGCTGCATCAAACTTGCTCCCACACAACAGTATCCCACTGGGTGGGACAACAATTTGAATCAGGAGATCTGCTCGTTTACAGAAACAGCAGCCCCTCAATCCAATAAATCCTATTTTCGAGGGAAACAGTAGCTTTCCTGTCCCAACTCAATCTAATAAAATTAATAGACTCCATCTGTCTTCGAGGAGACTCAATCAGGGAAGTCTGTTAACATATCAACGTGGAGGCCCACTCCCCAACCTGGTTGACCCCCAAAGACTCACACAGGAAGTCGCAGTCCAGCTGTTTAGGCCACGATCTGGAATTAATTCCAGCCTGTTAGCTGAAAAGGACAGGCTTTTGGCTTCGGGCTTGCCTGAGAATGTGGTGAAAACCATACAAAATGCCCGTGCCGGGTCAACATAGTCTATACGTACAAAAGTGGCGCATCTTCGAAGCCTGGTGCACAGAAAGAAATATAATTTCTTATGCTTGCGACTTGGCTCAACTACTAACTTTCCTTCAGGATTTACTGGAAAAGGGTCGTTCTTATTCAACGATTAAAGTGTTCCTTGTAACTATCTCAGCCTGTCACTAGGGCTGGGGACACAGGACTCCTGGAGCACATCCAATCATAATGAGATATATGAAAGGTGTGTTTCAAAAAAAGCCACCCAGTAGGACCTTGACCCCTGGTTGGGATCTTGGTCTGGTCTTGGGGGCTCTTTGCGACCTTTGAGCCTCTGAGTGAGATTAAGATAGATCATCTATCTTATAAAACTGCTCTTCTCTTGGCTCTTTGCTCGGCAAAACGCGTAGGTGACCTCCATGCATTGTCTGTACATCCAATGTGTACCAGATTTGCCCCTGATGGGTCAAAGTTCACACTAAGACCTAATCCCGCATACACTCCCAAGGTCTTGACTCTGAACCATAGGAGTCTAGACTTTGATCTCTCCTCCTTTCCACCTGCTCCTGTCCTCACTCAGGAACAGGAAAGGCTACAGGCTCTCTGTCCAGTGAGGGCTTTACGCATCTACATGCAGAGAACAGCCGAATGGAAGAAAACAAACCAACTGTTCGTCTGCTTTGCCGTACCTGCTACAGGAAAGGCCCTATAAAGACAGCGCCTCTCACATTGGGTGACGGAGGCCATTAAAAGGGCATACAGTAGCAAAGGCCAACAAGTGCCCTTTGGAGTCCATGCTCACTCAACCAAGGGCTTGGCCACTTCCTGGTCATTGTTCAAGGGCGTGTCAGTTGCAGACATTTGTGTTGCTGTGAACTGGAGCTCTTTAAACACTTTTGAAAAGTACTACGGTTTGGATGTTACTGCGTGTGATGTCACTCAGGTTGTTCTTTCTAATACACAATTGAAAGTAGCTTTGAGATGCCTTCTGGTCAAGCGTTCACACTAACAGGCATTTTACTGAGCATTTCAAGGGCGTGAATGAATTACGTTCCCATAGCAAGTATGTTGCACCAAGAGACCGAACTGAAAGGGAACTGAAAGTTATGCACCATAACTAATGTTCCCTGAAGGAAGGGAACAAGGTGCAACATAACTGGCCCTTTTCAATGCTGAAAGCTCGGTGAAGTGTAATTTTGGAGACAGTTTCGAGGGGCGTCAGTCACTTAAGTACCTAAAGGGCGGTACCTCTGGCGCGGGGTGACGCCCCCTGCCGTAAAAGGCATGAATGTAATTCTTCAGGTAATCGCGCGGGGGCGCAATTCCCATAGCAAGTATGTTGCACCTCGTTCCCTTCCTTCAGGGAACATGAGTTATGGTGCATAACTTTCAGTTTTGCTACATGACCCCTAATTGACAAATTGCTTGTCATAAAAAAAACAAGACTATCTTCATTGCCTTTATCCTTCATCAATTTGACTCCATATTTGTTTGGTAACTTTTTAACTCTCTTGAAGAGCAAGGACAAGAAAAACTTTTGCTGAGTGCGTCCATCTTTTCTCACAAAAGCAGGACACTGGAACATGTAAAACTTGTATGTGGCGTCCCACCGGCCTTCCAGTCTTACATTCTGATATTAATGGAAGGCACCATAAAGCTGTATACTGTACAAGTAGGAGGTTGGCAGTCACATGTGGAGTTATTAAAACTTCCAGACCAGACTACAAAACATTCCAATCTGGTCAACAACTGATCTGTAACTTGGACCCTGCGTACATAATCTTGTTCCACTACATTTACCACATGTGGTATGTATGACTAAATCTTTCTGACTCTGACTCAAAGTTATGTTATCTGCTGAAAGTAAATGTTGCATTTCATTTGGAAATCAATGTCCTAGAGTCTGGAGGAAGAAAGGAGGCGCATAATCCACATTGCTTGAGGTCCAGTGTCAAGTCTGTAACACATTTTACTCAGGAATGATAATAGAACCACAGTACCTCCTAGTGGTGGGCAGTTGCCGGAAAGACAAAAAACGATGGCCATTTTTAAAATATTTTTATTTCAAAGCAGCTGATAGGTACCAGCAGTCCAAGCGGCATGCAGCTCGTGTAGTCACAGAGGCAAAAACTCGGGCGTGGGAGGAGTTCAAAGAGCCCATGGAGAATGACTTCTGTTTGGCTTCGAGGTGATTCTGGTCCACCATCCAGCATCTGTGAGGGAAAGCGGTACGCCACCAACACTATTTATAGTGGGGGTGGTGTGTTGCTGACCTCAACTCAAGATGTTGTGGGTCGGTGGGCAGAATACTTCGAAGACCTCCACAATCCTACTGGCACGTCTTCCACTGAGGAAGCGTAGTGTAACCTGCACAAAATAATTAACATGCATTTTATTCTGAAGGGGACAATATGACGGCACGCTTTAAATTCCGGGTCAGAGGTGAACTCGGGTCTCCGTCATAGTTGTGCTGCTGACACTGTGGCTGGCTGCTTGAGCTCGGCGTCTTCATAATCCATGGGAGAAACACGCTGTATCAAGCCCAATTAACACGACCGTAGGAATTTATTAGGTGTTTTATGTCAACCACTCGACGGTGAGTCGTTTGTTTATGTATTTGGGTTCCTTTTATGAAATAGAAATACGGTGGCGACACGCCCACTCCATCCATGTATTTATGATTTAAAGTGGTCTTAGTGATCGAAAGATCATTCTCTTTTTTTTTAGTTTGTGGCCGAATAGAAGATATATACGTAAATTATTAATAGAGCCTTTGATTTTTGTAATTTCATCTTTTAGGATAATTTTAGTTACTTTTCAGTAAATTTGTTGACGGCCTATAGAAATCTGGAATTGGTTAATTTCTTTTGAGTTGCGCAACAAAAGAAATTCCTATTTGTCTATTGAAACGATACTGACGTAAATTAAGCTTAAATTGACTCTTATCTGAATTAAATTTGGATAAAACTTGGAAGTGCACTTTAAACCTTGATCTGTAACATTAATTAGATATGTAACTTTAATTTGATCTGAAACTTTGGTTTGAACTGTACTGTTGATGTGATCTTTGAAGTGAAGTTCATTGAATGATTCTTGAAAAAATACTTGCTGGAATTATTTGTTTTATGTGAATGTTTAACTATTTTTGATAAGTTTAGTCCTGTGTATATAATATGCTATTTTTTGTTTTATTTATGACCTTGTTTAGGTCAGGGTTTTTTTTTCACCCCTGTTCCTACCCAGGATGGCGAGCTACAGGATCCCCGCAGCTGTGCGGTAGGACTTAATTGCACCAGATTATTTGTTTTTCCTGGACACATTTACCCTGGATCATGAACTGTAAACCGGATTATTGATTGATGGACCATTAATCAAGCAATTAATTCCTTCATCCAGAATCAAGGACTGATTTAAAATAGGAAAAAAAAGAACTCTTGGATGTACGGTAATCAGGGTCTGTTTTGTTGTGTGTATTTTGTCTCTTGGTTGAAATCATTGTCTGTTTTGTTGTGTGTTTTTTTTGTCTATCGGTTATACTCAGAAAATTATTATTATTATTACAAATATTATTTTATCAATACCTTAAGTATGTACAATACAAATACCTTGAACATAAACTTCTTGTCTGATGGTGTTTTTATTCACACAACAGGCTCCTCAGCTGAACTTTTTTCTGACTGCCTTTTAATATATCTGGCCGTGGTCAGGCGCCTAGCCATAACAAGTGTTACACGTGGCGAGCTAGCCAGGAGCCTGTGGGTGTGAATATTTTTTGGGTTACTTATTTACACTTTTGAACATTTATTTCAGTCTTGGGGAAGAAGAAAAAAGTAAAGATGGATTGTGTTGTTAAATCTGGTATAAATATATCACAGTCAGTGATGATTACAGGTGCTACTAGAACCGAGACTGATGGAGAAATACTTGATTGCTTGGGTAGCTATGGTAAAATTAATCGTACTTTGTATATAACTGATTCCTCAAGCAGTTTTTTTAAAAACCTGATTGTTGAGTTTGCGGATGTAACTGCTTTTTCTGCGTTACAACCGCTTCTACCTTACACTTATTCCTCTAAAATTAACACTGACCGTGTGTTCCGTGTTAATGCCTTGGCACTCGAGTACGCAGCCACAGCGGACAGCAGTAACAGCAGCCCTCAGTCCAACTACATTGCTGAACTTAAGAAAATAGCTGATCAAAGTGGCCATCATTTTGAAGATGTCCTGAAGACAGTAATGAGCCAGATAGGCCAACATATGCATGTAGCAGGAACAGATGAGCACTTTGGTGATAATGATAATGATGATGACGACTATGAAGACGAGGAGGAGGAGGATGGAGAAAAGGCAAAAGAGGACCAAGGAGTACGACCCCGTCGCAGGCCAACTGGACCCGCTCCAAGGCTGCCACTGTCCATCAATGACCTCAATCCACCTCAAATACAACGGGTTGTTGTTGAGCATGTGGTCCGAAATACTGATTTGACTGGTCCAACCCCACTTCGTCTACGTACTTTTTCAGGAAGGCTTCCTAAGCCAAGCAATGAAGCTGATTTTGAGTCTTGGCGTTCCCAGATTGAATCTCTGCTTGCTG
Source organism: Garcialebias charrua (assembly GCA_038048925.1). Taxonomy (NCBI): domain Eukaryota; kingdom Metazoa; phylum Chordata; class Actinopteri; order Cyprinodontiformes; family Rivulidae; genus Garcialebias; species Garcialebias charrua. The sequence continues at coordinate 39,195 of JBBPBX010003961.1, forward strand.
ACCCCAGCCTTTCAGCACTGCACGTCACCAGACGAATCACAGAGAGCCTGTCATCCCCTGCAGCTGACTTGGTCAAAGGTTTGGGCCCCAACACAACACCAACAGTTTTGCTAAATATATTGGATTCTGCCTTTGGAACAGTGCAGGATGGTGAAGAATTGTATGTGCAATACTTAAACATTCTGCAGAATCCAGGAGAAAGACCGTCAACTTACCTTCAAAGACTTCTGCTCACTCTTAATACTGTTGTGAAGCAAGGAGGGATCTCACCTGCTGACATTAATAAACATCTACTGAACCAGTTTTGTTGTGGTTGTTGGGACAACACTGTCATAACCAAGTTACAGCTGGAACAAAAGAAGTATAACCCACCATCCTTTTCTGAGTTGTTGTTGCTACTGAGGACAGAAGAAGACAGACAACATGCTAAAGAATCACTGATGAAAAAGCACATTGGAGCATCAAAACAGAAAGTTCACATCCAGTCCCAAAGTACCTGTCCTTGTGAACATTCCACATCCAATGAAGAGCTGAAAGAAATGAAAAAAAAAAACAACTCCAGAAATGACAGCAGCAAATGTCTTAATTTCTGTCCAGGAAGAGTCCAGCTGAATTCAAGTCCCTATCAAGACAGAACAAATCCTACTCTTCTTCACCTCAGTTAAAAACCAAGCCCAAGCCCTGGTACTGTTTTAATTGTGGAGAAGATGTACATCTTTCCTCCTCTTGCACAAAATAAAGCAAACCCCAGTCTAGTTGAGCAGAAAAAGAAACTGTTACGTCAAAAGCAGCAAGAATGGGATGTCAAAAATTCAAATGCTTCTGTAGTGGGACACACAGAAGCTGTGTATATGAACGGTCCCAAAGAACACAAGACAATGACACTGCCACAAGGTCTTGTTGGCACAAAGAGCACAGGTCAAGTTCAAATAAAAGGAGATCAGTTTAACTGCCTCTTTGATTCCGGCTCACAGGTTACTACTATCCCCTACTCCTTCTACAATACTTACCTCAGGGATCATGAAATAAAACCAATAAAAAACCTGTTGTAAATAGAAGGAGCAAATGGACAAAGAGTGCCTTATCTGGGATATATAGAGATCAACATGACCTTCCCGCCTGAATTGTTTGGGTTTCCTGTGGAAGTTGACACACTTGCTCTCATTGTGCCTGATGTTAAACCATGTCAACTTTTGATTCTCATTGGCACCAATGCCTTGGATGTTGCTTACAGCACCCATTTTGATACGCATCATGACCAGTCATTTCAAACTACAACCTCTGGTTACATAGCCGTGTACAAGATCCTCCAGAACCGTTATGCTCAGAGTTTGGAGGACTATACTGCAACTGTCACTCTGCAGTCAAATCAGCCTCAAGTCATCACTGTTGGCCAAACCACAGTTGTGGAAGGTTGCTTAGCTGCAGGAATGTGGCAAGATGAAAAACAAGTCCTCCTTGAACACCCGAGGTCCTATACTCTCCCTGGTGGGCTCATGGTAAAAGCCTGCCTCATTGACTTGCCTCAACACCGACCTTGTCAATTGCCAGTTGTTGTAAGCAATGAGTCTGACCATGAGATCCATATTCCAGCGCGAGCAGTTATAGCAGAACTCAGCACTTTTCAGAGTGTGATCTCAAAAAAGCAAAAAGTCCAGAACTCAACCCAGTCTACAGAGTCACTACAACCTTCTCAACTACAATACAATTTTAGAGACTCACCTTTATCCCCAGAATGGAAACAACGAATCGTCCAAAACCTCAACAGTATTCCTGAGGTGTTTGCAAAGCACGATCTGGACTTTGGCCAGACAGACAGCGTTAAACGTCAAATCACGTTGTCTGATCCCACTCCTTTCAAACAAAGGCCAAGACCAATCCACCCTCAGGATGTTGATGCTGTAAGAAAGCACTTACAAGAACTTTTGATTCAGGAGTCATACGTGAGTCCGACTCACCATTTGCCTCTCCAATTGTGGTTGTACGCAAAAAAAACGGCGGTGTACTCCTCTGTATTGATTACAGAAAGTTAAATCTCCAAACTATAAGGGACACATATGCTCTCCCCAAGCTTGAAAACACATTCTCTGCCCTTTCTGGATCAAAATGGTTCACTGTGTTAGACATAAAGTCAGGATATTACCAGATTGAGATGGAGGAAAATGATAAATCCAAAACTGCCTTTGTCTGTCCATTGGGGTTTTGGGAATTCAATCGCATGCCACAAGGGGTCACTAACGCCCCAAGCACATTCCAACGGTTGATGGAAAGATGCATGGGAGATTTAAATCTAAAAGAAGTCTTGGTTTTCATCGATGATTTGATAATTTTTGCACCTACCTTGGAGGAACATGAAAAACGCCTGATGAAAGTTCTCAACAAACTTAAGGACTTTGGGTTGAAGTTGTTAGTCGAGAAATGTGTGTTTTTCCAAACATCTGTGAAATATCTGGGGCATGTAGTGTCCCAGAATGGTGTTGAGATGGATCCTGATAAGATCAAAACACTTACTTCTTGGCCAGTGCCCAAGAACCTGAAAGAGTTGATATCTTTTCTTGGGTTCTCCGGATACTACCGTCATTTCGTCCAAGGATATTCAGCCATAGTTAAGCCACTGCATGACCTGACTACTGGTTATCCACCATCCCAGAAGAAATTGAGACCAACTGCAAAACCAGAGAATTACCTGAACCCCAGATCACCTTTTGGAGGACGGTGGACATCCGTGTGCCAGCAGGCTTTTGAAACCATCATTGAGAAACTAACTTCTGCTCCTGTACTGGCATTTGCTGATCCCCAAAAGCCCTACACACTCCACACCGATGCCAGTTCCACTGGTCTTGGAGTGGTGTTGTATCAGGAGCAGGATGGAAGGAACAGAGTTGTGGCATATGCCAGCAGAGGCCTCTCGCGGAGTGAGTCCAGGTATCCTGCTCATAAATTGGAGTTTCTCGCTCTGAAATGGGTAGTGACAGAGAAATTTAACGACTATCTTTATGGTGCTCAGTTCACAGTGGTCACAGACAGCAATCCACTAACTTACCTGTTATCTTCAGCAAAACTCGACGCTACCAGTTACAGGTGGCTTTCAGCTTTGTCTACCTTCACATTCAAGATCATTTACAGAGCTGGAAAGCAGAACATGGATGCTGATGGATTGTCTTGTCGACCTCATGGTGAGCTGTCTGATGATCCTACCTCCAGGAAGGAACATGAACAAATCCTGAAATTCGCCCAGCAACACCTCAATGAACCAGATTATGTTTCCATTGATCCATACACCATCAAAGCAGTTTGTGCTCGTCACCTGATATACAGCTCAGATACACAGCATGACAATGCTTTAGTGTTGTCTATGTCCACCTATGTAAATAGTCTACCTGACGGTTTCACTGATGATGAACAGTTCAGCTCCCCTTTACTTCCTGGCAGTGGCGCAAATGGGCGCTATGCTGTGGATGCGCCGCATGGGGGCGCTATACTTAAGGGGCGTCAAAACTGTCTCTAGAAAAAAAAAGTTTTTCTAGCAGGCATTTTCTTTAACTGCATGAAATGACAATAACAGGTCAACAGCACTGATTAGGCGCCCCCCCTGTTCCTTCACCTCCCTCCTCCTATCGCTCTGCTCTCCCTACAGGTGCTGCTGTGAACACGCGCCCACAGGCGCGTTATTTATTTATTTATTCACTCGTGCACTGGAGCGGCAGAAAAAAAAAACAGGGCGCAAAACAGAAAAAGGGAGAAGGAAGTTGAAAAAAAGGCTTTCAATGTGGTTAAAAGATATTAGGTAAGTACAGTCAGTGTTTTAGCAGGACAGGAGGCTTGTTAAATATTCAGGTTAGCTAAAGCTAGCCTAATAGGAATCGTCCCATATTTGAATATGTTTACATGTCACACACACATCCACACACTAAGTGTAAGAATTATCTAAATAAAACAGGAAACATTAACACAGGAAAGCTAAACTGTTGTGGCAGCAGTTCCCAGCTATGCTCCAATGCAGTGCTGCAATTTATTCACTCATATATACATTTATTATTATTGATTCTTTAATTAAAGATGAGTTGTACAAGTTTATGTGTGTATCAGACAAATTAGTCCTCAGTGTCACTATAGCCCTGAGACTCAAAAAGGTTGGTGACCCATGTTACCAACCTTTTTGGCAGAGGGACACTTGAGTTTAAATGTCTTATTTAATATCACTACAGTGGTGTGTGTTGGATGTATCTGGTAAGTCAGATCAGATGAAATGTCCAGTCAGTAACTGTTATCCAACAAGGAGATCATTTAAATTAAAGTTTCATTTCTATTGTGGTTTGACTGCTGTATTTTTAAACCTACTTAACACAAAATTAATGTCATTCAGCTGTGAGGATGGAGAGAAGGAAGAGAAGATGACAGAGGAATCAGGACAGACTGGGGAAGGCAACAGGTTGGTCTAATGCAGGTGGAAGTGAGGGAACAGCTACTTAATCCCAAGCAATAACATGTAAACATTATTTTTAAAAACTGTATTAAGATCTGTAATTTTTACAACTAATATATAATGCTTTTTTGACCATATGACTTAGTGCAGAATGCCACAGACAAAGGGTGAAGGAGACAGACACGAGGTCAGTGATAGAGGAGACAAGTGATGACATCAGGTAGGAATAATTACATTAGGGAGGCAACAAAAACCTATACTGTATACCATGATGGTTTGAATTTCTGATGACCATCTTTCATTGTCTTCTTTTACGGAAAGTAACAGTTTAAATGTCATAAATGTTAAAACACTGACATGGACTCCAGGCTGTTAAGATTTCATATTTTCGCTACATAAAATATTGAGCACTGATTACCACTATTGTTATATATTTTTACTTTATTAAACTTCTTATTTGTTTATGATTGGAATGATCACCTGATATAATATGTAACATAAAAAAAATCTGTAATATTGCTACTGTATTTTCTAAGTGCATGACTAAGGGAGGAAAGCTGTATGAGGCGGCAGGTAAAAAAAAAAGGGGGTGGGGGGCGCCGTTGATGTTTTCGCATCCACCTCAAAAATATGTAGTTGCGCCCCCGCTTCCTGGGTTCTCAGCAGATGACATTGCGGCCAAGCAGAGTGACGACCCTGTTATCCGCCATGTTATAGCTCAGCTGGAACGAGGAGAGTCACCATCACCATCGGTAGGGATGGGAATTGATAAGAAATTATCAATATCAATGCCTTTATCGGTGTCCTTTATCGATTCAATTCCTTATCGATTCTGTTATCAATTCTCATTGGGTTAGGCAAAAAAAATAGTACACTATTTGTGTGCATGAAGTATTTAATGTTCTTTCACCAGAACAAAAATAGAACTTTTATGAAAAAATAATTCCTAATTAACATTATTAACCACAACTTGTAATTCACAAGTTTCAATTTTAAAATAGTGTAATAATCCATGCAATCTATCATCTTTCATTACAAAAAACAAAACTTACATGGTTATCATCTTCATCCTCTTCTGCCTCCCTCTGTGTCTCTCCCTCTGCGTCCCTCCCAGCTCTGCCAGCAGCACAAGTTTCAATTTTAAAATAAATAGTGTAATAATCCATGCAATCTATCATCTTTCATTACAAAAAACAAAACTTACAGTTATCATCTTCATCCTCTTCTGCCTCCCTCTTTGTCTCCCAGCTCTGCCAGCTTCAGAAGAAATTCACCATTAAAAACACTGAGCAACAAAAAAAGCTCTCACAACAGAAAGAGGCTACAATGAAACACACTGAACAAAAATATAAAACAACACTTTTGTTTTTGCTCCCATTTCTACGGTGGCATTTTTAGGAGTGTTGTGTGTTAATATTGTCATCCTGAAAGCTAAGGTGCTAGCACTAGCCTCTGAGCCAGCCAGACTACGGCAATCCACGTCAGCTAAATGTTATTACATGAGATGGAGATAATTTATACAACACAGTGGAAGCAGTAAAGCAAAAAAGTAACAAGTGACAGGAACTGGAGGAGTTTAACGTTACGTGCTGCAACATTTAAAACAGAGGAGGACGCTAGCTTGTTAGCTCCGCTTCCACCACCACGAAGCAGCGTCACGAAGCAGCGTATTAAAGACGGTACATTTGTACAAACTCACCTCATTCTGAGTGCTTAAATGCTTCTCTCTGCATGTTAGAAGTATTTCCGCCCTTTATTGTAATTGACGCTTTGCATGTGTTGCAAGTAGACCTGGTTTCGTCTTCGCTTTTTCCTTGACGCCATGTTGATACGGCGCATGTCTGTGATGTCATCACGTAAATGCGTCACCATGTCGAGTCAGTAGAACGAGTCAGAGAACCGATAAACTGAATCGTTAAGACATGCAACCTACAATTCCATGGAATTGGACTTTTAAGAACCGGTTCTCTAACAGAACCGGTTCTCAATTCCTATGCCTAACCATCGGTGAGGGAAGAACTTCCTGAACTGTCCCTTCTACTCCGAGAAGTAAACAAAATGGAGCTCCAAAACAACCTTCTCGTTAGGAGGAGACAAGTGGGAAGTGAACCAAGATACCAACTCGTATTACCCGAGGAGTATCGAGCTGATGTGCTTCACCAACTGCATAACCAAATGGGCCACATGGGGATTGATAGGACTCTCGACTTAGTTCGTTCCCATTTTTACTGGCCCAGAATCTACATCGATGTTGTTAACAAAGTCAGAACCTGTGAAAGGTGTGTGAGACGCAAATCATTGCCTGAGCGAGCTACACCCTTGGTCAACATTCAAACCACTCATCCTTTAGAGTTGGTGTGTATGTATTTCCTCTCTGTAGAACCAGATCGGAGAGTCAAAGACATTCTTGTCATAACAGACCACTTCACAAAGTATGCCATTGCCATACCAACTCCAAACCAAAAAGCTATCACTGTTGCCAAGTGTTTGTGGGACAATTTCCTTCTGCATTATGGCATCCCGGAAAAGTTGCACCGTGATCAGGCTTCGGATTTTGAATCACGAATCGTTCAAGAGCTCTGCAAAATGACCAACATCCACAAAATAAGAACCACTCCATACCATCCAAGAGGAAATCCTGTTGAATGCTTTAATTGAACACTGTTGGACATGCTGGGAACGTTAACTGAAAAGGAAAAAACTCATTGGAAAGACTTTGTAAAACCGCTACTGCATGCCTACAACTGCACGAAAAATGATGTTACCGGATATTCACCATATGAGCTGATGTTCAGACGCCAACCTCGCCTACCAGTGGACTTAGCCTTTGGACTGCCATTAAGTAAGGATGCATTTACCTCCCACACACAATATGTGCAGAAGTTAAAGTCCCAACTGGAGGAAAGTTACAAACTGGCCAGTAGGAACTTAGCTAAGGTGATGCAATGTAACAAGACCTGATTCGACCGGAAAGTTACTGCATCAGAACTGGACATTGGAGACAGAGTTTTGGTGAGGAACGTGCGAATAAGAGGCAAACACAAACTAGCAGATAAGTGGGAGTCGTCTGTATATATTGTTGTGAAGAAAGCCGGCAATCTTCCTGTATACACAGTCAGACCAGAAGGCCAGAACAAACCACTAAGAACCTTGCATCGAAACCTTTTATTGCCATGTGGGTACTTGCCTGTTCCTGAGAAAGGAATACCTGCCAGAGACAAAAAGAAATCTCCTGTGTCCTCTCCAGTATCTGCTGATGATGATTATTCATCAGAGGATGAACTAATCGATCCACCTCTGCACATTCCATCATCTTTTGAACCTGTAGAATTAGCGATTGACGTTGACCTACCTCCTGACGAGTAGTCTGTCCAAAGCACTGATCCGTCTGTCCCACAACTTCCAGTATCTGTTACTAAGGAAAAGGGTGACAAACCCACATCTGTTAGAGAGGAACGACTAGCAATGGGCAGTGAGGAACCTAAAATTGACCTTGAACAAATCAATCCTGCAGACAGTGGTGGGCCTATGAACGCCAGGTAGCGCTAAAGCGCTAATCCGCTTACAGTGGACCTAAAATTTTTGTCAGCGTTTTTGTGAATTGACTAACTTTTATAATTCATAAGCGGATTTGTGCTATTTTTATTTAAAATGCAGTACCGCTAATAACTAATTATCTATCAGTAAAAACCAATAAACTTATTTACAAGCTCTTATGCTGCTTGTTTTACCTTTTTCCCCACCGTAAACAGCAGAGAGGAGGAAGGGTGTGAGGGGGAGGGGGGCAGAGCTGAGAACAGACTCGGATCTACCATGTAGGTAAATGCCTGGGGGTCCCATTTCAGCAGTGGCCCCGGCCCCGCCTCGCCCCGTGCAGTCACCTACATCACTAACATTGATCCTGCTTGTTAATGTACATTTAACATAAAAATAATTATAGTTACGATGAAAACGATCATTAAATACGCAATTAAAAAAACGGTCGATTTCTTTATCCCCCTACTAAAAATGGACTATTCCATCTTGACATCTTCCGGGTCACTCAGAGGTGAACTCGGGGGCTAATTCTGTGGCTACTGTTTGTGCTGGGTACTTGGATAAATCCGTAGAGAACCCCGCTGTTTCAAGCCAAATTAACGTGGCCGGATGATTTTATTGTGTGTTTTGTGTCGACCATTCGACGGTGAGTCGTTATTTTTATGTATTTTAGTTACTTTTCATTAAATCTGTTGACTACCTATACCTACCCCTCCCTGGGCTGCCACCTTACCGTGGTGGAGGGGTTTGAGTGTCCCAATGATCCTAGGAGCTATGCTGTCAGGGGCTTCATGCCCCTAGAAGGGTCACCCAAGGCAGACAGGTCCTAGGTGAGGGATCAGACAAAGTGCAGCCCAAAAACCCCTATGATGAGTACAATTAATGGACTAAGTTTTCCCTCGCCCGGACGCGGGTCACCGGGGCCCCACTCTGGAGCCAGGCCCGGAGGTGGGGCACGCTGGCGAGCGCCTGGTGGCCGGGCTTTTACCCATGGAGCCCGGCCGGGCACAGCCCGAAGAGGAGACGTGGGTCCCCCTTCCCATGGGCTCACCACCTGTGGGAGGGGCCAAAGGGGTCGGGTGCAATGTGAGATGGGTGGCGGCCGAGGGCGGGGACCCTGGCGGTCTGATCCTCGGCTACAGAAGCTGGCCATTGGGACATGGAATGTCACCTCTCTGGTGGGGAAGGAGCCTGAGCTAGTGTGTGAGGTTGAGAGGTTCCGACTAGAAATAGTCGGACTCACCTCAACGCATGGCTCTGGCTCTGGAACCAGTTTCCTTGAGAGGGGTTGGACACTCTTCCACTCTGGAGTTGCCCCTGGTGAGAGGCGCCGAGCAGGAGTGGGCATACTGGTTGCCCCCCATCTTGGTGCCTGTACGTTGGGGTTCACCCCGGTGAACGAGAGGGTAGCCTCCCTTCGCCTACGTGTGGGGGGACGGGCTCTGACTGTTGTTTGTGCCTATGCACCAAACGGCAGCTCAGACTACCCACCCTTTTTGGAGTCCTTGGAGGGGGTATTGGAGAGTGCGCCTCCTGGGGACTCCCTTGTTCTACTGGGGGACTTCAACGCTCACGTGGGCAATGACAGTGAGACCTGGAGGGGTGTGGTTGGGAGGAACGGCCCCCCTGATCTGAACCAGAGTGGTGTTCTGTTATTGGACTTCTGTGCTCGTCATGGATTGTCCATAACGAACACCATGTTTAAGCATAAGGGTGTCCATATGTGCTCTTGGCACCAGGACACCCTAGGTCGCAGTTCGATGATCGACTTTGTTGTCGTCTCATCTGATCTGCGGCCGCATGTCTTGGACACTCGGGTGAGGAGAGGGGCGGAGCTGTCTACTGACCACTACCTGGTGGTGAGTTTGCTCCGATGGTGGGGGAGGATGCCGGTCAGACCTGGCAGACCCAAACGTATCGTGAGGGTCTGCTGGGAACGTCTGGCAGAGTCTCCCGTAAGACGGAGCTTTAACTCCCACCTCCGGGAGAGCTTTGAACACGTTCCGAGGGAGGCGGGGGACATGGAGTCCGAGTGGGCCGTGTTCCGCGCCTCTATTGTCGAGGCAGCTTATCGGAGCTGTGGCCGCAAGGTTGTTGGTGCCTGTCGAGGTGGCAACCCTCGAACCCGGTGGTGGACACCGGCAGTGAGGGATGCTGTCAGGCTGAAGAAGGAGTCCTATTGGGCCTTTTTGGCTTGTGGGACCCCGGAAGCAGCTGATAGGTACCGGCAGTCCAAGCGGCATGCGGCTCGGGTGGTTGCTGAGGCAAAAACTCGGGCGTGGGAGGAGTTCGGAGAGGCCATGGAGAATGACTTCCGTACGGCTTCGAGGCGATTCTGGTCCACCATCCGGCGTCTCAGGGGGGGAAAGAGGTACGAGACCAACACCATTTATGGTGGAGGTGGCGTGCTGCTGACCTCAACTCGGGATGTTGTGAGTCGGTGGGCGGAATACTTCGAAGACCTCCTCAATCCTACTGGCACGTCTTCCACTGAGGAAGCAGAGCCTGGGGACTTTGGGTCGGGTTCTCCGATCTCTGGTGCTGAGGTCGCCGAGGTGGTTAAAAAGCTCCGCGGTGGCAAGGCTCCGGGGGTGGATGAGATTCGCCCGGAGTTCCTTAGGGCTCTGGATGTTGTAGGGTTGTGTTGGCTTACGCGACTCTGCAATATCGCGTGGACATCGGGGGCAGTTCCCTTGGATTGGCAGACTGGGGTGGTGGTTCCCCTATTTAAAAAGGGGGACCGTAGGGTGTGTTCCAACTATAGGGGGATCACACTCTTAAGCCTCCCTGGTAAGGTCTATTCAGGGGTTCTGGAGAGGAGGGTCCGTCGGATAGTCGAACCTCGGATTCAGGAGGAGCAGTGTGGTTTTCGTCCTGGTCGTGGAACACTGGACCAGCTCTACACCCTCAGCAGGGTCCTGGAGGGTGCGTGGGAGTTTGCCCAACCAGTTTACATGTGTTTTGTGGACTTGGAGAAGGCATTCGACCGCGTCCCTCGGGGGGTTCTGTGGGGGGTACTCCGGGAGTATGGGGTACCAGGCCCTTTGATAAGGGCTGTTAGGTCCCTGTACGACCGGTGTCAGAGCTTGGTCCGCATTGCCGGCAGTAAGTCAGGCTCGTTTCCGGTGAGAGTTGGACTCCGCCAAGGTTGCCCTTTGTCACCGATTCTGTTCATAACTTTTATGGACAGAATTTCTAGGCGCAGCCAAGGTGTTGAGAGGATCCGTTTTGGTGACCTTAGAATCGCTTCTCTGTTTTTTGCAGATGATGTGGTCCTACTGGCTTCATCAGTTCGTGATTTACAACTTTCACTGGAGCGGTTTGCAGCCGAGTGTGATGCGGCCGGGATGAGGATCAGTTCCTCCAAATCCGAGGCCATGGTCTTGAGCCGGAAAAGGGTAGCATGCCCTCTCCGGGTCGGGGAGGAGGTCCTGCCCCAAGTGGAGGAGTTTAAGTATCTCGGGATCTTGTTCACGAATGAGGGAAAACTGGAGCGTGAGATCGATAGGCGGATAGGTGCAGCGTCCGCAGTGAAGCGGGCGCTGTACCGGTCTGTCGTGGTGAAGAGAGAGCTGAGTCAAAAGGCAAAGCTCTCAATTTACCGATCGATCTACGTTCCCACCCTCATCTATGGTCATGAGCTTTGGGTTATGACCGAAAGAACAAGATCTCGGATACAAGCGGCTGAAATGAGTTTTCTCCGCAGGGTGGCTGGACTCTCCCTTAGAGATAGGGTGAGAAGCTCAGTCATCCGGGAGGGACTCGGAGTAGAGCCGCTGCTTCTCCACATCGAGAGGAGCCAGTTGAGGTGGCTCGGGCATCTGGTTAGGATGCCTCCTGGACGCCTCCCTGGTGAGGTGTTCCGGGCACGTCCCACCGGGAGGAGACCCAGAGGAAGACCCAGGACGCGCTGGAGGGACTATGTTTCTCGGCTGGCCTGGGAACGCCTTGGGATTCCCCCGGAGGAACTGCTCCAAGTGGCTGGGGAGAGGGAAGTCTGGGCCTCCCTACTTAGGCTGCTACCCCCGCGACCCGACCCCGGATAAGCGGAAGAAGATGGATGGATGGATGGACTACCTATAGACGCTAACTTTGTGTCTGCCTGTTGGTAGTGCTGGGTTACTAATGGATAAATCCGTAGAGAACCCCGCTGTTTCAAGCCAAATTAACGTGGCCGGATGATTTTATTGTGTGTTTTGTGTCGACCATTTGACGGTGAGTCGTTATTTTTATGTATTTTAGTTACTTTTCATTAAATCTGTTGACTACCTATAGACGCTAACTCTGTGTCTGCCTGTTGGTAGTGCTGGGTTACTAATGGATAAATCTGTAGAGAACCCCGCTGTTTCAAGCCAAATTAACGTGGCCGGATGATTTTATTGGTAAATGTAAATGGGTGGTAAATGGAGCTTATTTATATAGCGCTTTCCAGCCCCCTGTGAGGAGCCCCAAAGCGCTTTACAATACCAACCATCCACCCATTCATTCAGACATTCATACACCGGTAGTGGTAGCCTGCCTTGCAAGGCGCCATCCAGACCTACCGGGAGCAACTCGGGGTTAAGTGTCTTGCCCAGGGACACAACGACACATGGTGGGCGGACGCGGGATTCGAACCTCCAACCTTCCGATCGGGGGTCGACTGCCATTACCACTGTGCCACGGTCGCCCACTTTATTGTGTGTTTTGTGTCGACCATTCGACGGCGAGTCGTTAGTTTCATGTATTTGGGTTACTTTTATGTATAAATGCGGTGGCGACACACCCGTGTATTTGAGATTTAAACGTGGTTTTAGGGATTAAAAGATCATTCTATTTTTTGTTAATTTCGTGGCCGAATAGAATATATGTACGTAAAGTATTAAATAAATCCTTTGATTTTTGTAATTTCATCCTTTTAGGATCATTTTTGTTACTTTTCAGTTGGCAGTGTAGTGCAAATATTGATAACGCTGCCGGCTATATATAAATATATATATATATATATATATATATATATATATATAATATATATATATATAATATATATATATATATATATATATATATATATATATATATATAATATATATATATATATATATATATATATATATATATATAAATATATAAATAGCGGATTAGATTAGCTTCCCCTAATTTTCATAAGACATTTGTGCTTTTGAAATTGTGGACCTAAAAAAATTAATAAGCGTTTTAGAAATTGTGGAACTAATTTTTTAATTAGCGGTGCCCAGCACTGCCTGCAGAGATCTCCAGAGTTGAAGGGAGTCTTTTTCCAGATCCTGATGCTCCAGAGTATGACAATGCAGGGCTGGATGCACAAGAGCCTGACGTGCCAGACATTCCCAGCTATGCTGAAGAACCTCACTCACCATTGGAAACAATTTCTCTGGATACTGAAGACCAACCAATGAGACGTTCTAGCTGTACAAGAAACCCACCTGATCGGTTACAATATACTGGACCTGGCAAACCATTTTTGAAAAGCATCCAGACCTTGCTACATGGGTTAAGTTCTGCTTTCTCCTTCGCCCTCCAAGAAGACGAAGAAGAACAGTTGATTGCTCCATTCCCCAGTCAGCCACCAGTTTGCTGCCAGCCTGAAACATGTACGAGGACGTACATGGGATCAGGAGGGGAGAGTGTAACCTGCACAAAATAATTAACATGTATTTTATTTTGAAGGGGACAATATGACGGCACGCTTTAAATTCCGGGTCAGAGGTGAACTCGGGTGTCTGTCATAGTTGTGCTGCTGACGCTGTGGCTGGCTGCTTGAGCTCGGCGTCTTCATAATACATGGGAGAAACACGCTGTATCAAGCCCAATTAACACGACCGGAGGAATTTATTAGGTGTTTTATGTCAACCACTCGACGGTGAGTCGTTTGTTTACGTATTTGGGTTCCTTTTTCATCCATCCATCCATCCATTTTCTTCCGCTTATCCGGGGTCGGGTCGCGGGGGTAGCAGCCTAAGTAGGGAGGCCCAGACTTCCCTCTCCCCAGCCACTTGGAGCAGCTCCTCTGGGGGAATCCCAAGGCGTTCCCAGGCCAGCCGAGAAACATAGTCCCTCCAGCGTATCCTGGGTCTTCCTCTGGGTCTCCTCCCGGTGGGACATGCCCGGAACACCTCACCAGGGAGGCGTCCAGGAGGCATCCTAACCAGATGCCCGAGCCACCTCAACTGGCTCCTCTCGATGTGGAGAAGCAGCGGCTCTACTCCGAGTCCCTCCCGGATGACTGAGCTTCTCACCCTATCTCTAAGGGAGAGTCCAGCCACCCTGCGGAGAAAACTCATTTCAGCCGCTTGTATCCGAGATCTTGTTCTTTCGGTCATAACCCAAAGCTCATGACCATAGATGAGGGTGGGAACGTAGATCGATCGGTAAATTGAGAGCTTTGCCTTTTGACTCAGCTCTCTCTTCACCACGACAGACCGGTACAGCGCCCGCTTCACTGCGGACGCTGCACCTATCCGCCTATCGATCTCACGCTCCAGTTTTCCCTCATTCGTGAACAAGATCCCGAGATACTTAAACTCCTCCACTTGGGTAAGGACCTCCTCCCCGACCCGGAGAGGGCACGCTACCCTTTTCCGGCTCAAGACCATGGCCTCGGATTTGGAGGAACTGATCCTCATCCCGGCCGCATCACATTCAGCTGCAAACCGCTCCAGCGAAAGCTGTAGATCACGAGCTGATGAAGCCAATAGGACCACATCATCTGCAAAAAACAGAGAAGCGATTCTAAGGCCACCAAAACGGATCCTCTCAACACCTTGGCTGCGCCTAGAAATTCTGTCCATAAAAGTTATAAACAGAATCGGTGACAAAGGGCAACCTTGGCGGAGTCCAACTCTCACCGGAAACGAGCCTGACTTACTGCCGGCAATGCGGACCAAGCTCTGACACCGGTCGTACAGGGACCTAACAGCCCATATCAATGGGCCTGGTACCCCATACTCCCGGAGTACCCGCCACAGAACCCCCCGAGGGACGCGGTCGAATGCCTTTTCCAAGTCTACAAAGCACATGTAAACTGGTTGGGCAAACTCCCACGCACCCTCCAGGACCCTGTTGAGGGTGTAGAGCTGGTCTAGTGTTCCACGACCAGGACGAAAACCACACTGCTCCTCCTGAATCCGAGGTTCGACTATCCGACGGACCCTCCTCTCCAGAACCCCTGAATAGACCTTACCAGGGAGGCTTAAGAGTGTGATCCCTCTATAGTTGGAACACACCCTACGGTCCCCCTTTTTGAATAGGGGAACCACCACCCCAGTCTGCCAATCCAAGGGAACTGCCCCCGATGTCCACGCGATATTGCAGAGTCGCGTAAGCCAACGGGTTCCTTTTTATGAAATAGAAATACGTTGGAAACACGCCCACTCCATCCATGTATTTATGATTTAAAGTGGTCTTAGTGATCGAAAGATCATTCTCTTTTTTTTTTAGTTTGTGGCCGAATAGAAGATATATACGTAAAGTATTAATAGAGCCTTTGATTTTTGTAATTTCATCCTTTAAGGATAATTTTAGTTACTTTTCAGTAAATTTGTTGACGGCCTATAGAAATCTGGAATTGGTTAATTTCTTTTGAGTTGCGCAACAAAAGAAATTACTATTTGTTTATTGAAACGATACTGACGTAAATTAAGCTTAAATTGACTCTTATCTGAATTAAATTTGGATAAAACTTGGAAGTGCACTTTAAACCTTGATCTGTAACATTAATTAGATATGTAACTTTAATTTGATCTGAAACTTTGGTTTGAACTGTACTGTTGATGTGATCTTTGAAGTGAAGTTCATTGAATGATTCTTGAAAAAATACTTGCTGGAATTATTTGTTTTATGTGAATGTTTAACTATTTTTGATAAGTTTAGTCCTGTGTATATAATATGCTAATTTTTGTTTTATTTATGACCTTGTTTAGGTCAGGGTTTTTTTTTCACCCCCTGTTCCTACCCAGGATGGCGAGCTACAAGATCCCCGCAGCTCTGCGGTAGGACTTAATTGCACCAGATTATTTGTTTTTCCTGGACACATTTACCCTGGATCATGAACTGTTAACCAGATTATTGATTGATG
Organism: Garcialebias charrua; assembly: GCA_038048925.1. NCBI lineage: Eukaryota > Metazoa > Chordata > Actinopteri > Cyprinodontiformes > Rivulidae > Garcialebias > Garcialebias charrua. The sequence continues at coordinate 55,253 of JBBPBX010003961.1, forward strand.
GACCATTAATCAAGCAATTAATTTCTTCATCCGGAATCAAGGACTGATTTAAAATAGGAAAAAAAAAAACTCTTGGGTGTACGGTAATCAGGGTCTGTTTTGTTGTGTGTATTTTGTCTCTTGGTTGAAATCATTGTCTGTTTTGTTGTGTGTTTTTTGTCTATTGGTTATACTCAGAAAATTATTATTATTATTACAAATGTTATTTTATCAATACCTTAAGTATGTACAATACAAATACCTTAAACTTCTTGTCTGATGGTGTTTTTATTCACACAACAGGCTCCTCAGCTGAACTTTTTTTCTGACTGCCTTTTAATATATCTGGCCGTGGTCAGGCGCCTAGCCATAACAAGCGTTACAGGGCGTCGTGGGGCGGCCGTGGCGTAGTGGTAATGGCAGTCATCCGCCGATCGGAAGGTCGGCGGTTCGAATCCCGGTTCCCCACACCATGTGTCGTTGTGTCCTTGGGCAAGACACTTAACCCCGAGTTGCTCCCGGTAGGACTGGAAAGCACCTTGCATGGTAGTCTGCCCCTACCGGTGTATGAATGTGTGTAGCATTCAATGTGTGTAGCACTTTGAGATTTTCACTAATGAAAAGTGCGTTATAAATTGAATTAATTATTATTATTATTACAGTAGCCTGGGATTTTTGGGTCGGGCTCTCCAATATCTGGTGCTGAGGTCACCAAGGTGGTTAAAAATCTCCTCTGTGGCAGGGTCCCGGCAATGGATGAGATTCGCCCGGAGTTCCTTAAGGCTCTGAATGTTGTGGAGTTGTGTTGGCTTACACAATTCTGCAATATTGTGTGGACATCGGGGCAGTTCCTCTGGATTGGCAGACGGGGATGGTGGCCCCCTATTAAATGAGGGGGACCATAGAGTGTGTTCCAACTACAGGGGGATCACATTCTTAAGCCTCCCTGGTAAGGTCTATTCGGGGGTTCTGGAGAGGAGGGTCCATTAGATAGTCCAAGCTCGGATTCAGGAGGAGCAGTGTGGTTTTTGTCGTGGTTGTGGAACACTGGACCAGCTCTACACCTTCAACGGGGTCCTGGAGGGTATGTGGGAGTTTGCCCAACCAGTCTACATATGCTTTGTGGACTTGGAGAAGGCGTTCAACCATGTCCCTTGGGGGGCCGTGTTGGGGTACTCCGGGAGTATGGGGTACCGGGCCCTTTGATATGGGCTTTTAGGTCCCTGTACGACCGGTGTCAGAGCTTGGTCCGCATTGCTGGCAGTAAGTCGGGCTCATTTCCAGTGAGAGTTGGACTCTGCCAAGGTTGCCCTTTGTCACAGATTATGTACATAACTTCTATGGACAGAATTTCTAGGTGCAGCCAAGGTGTTGAGGTGATCTGTTTTGGTGGCCTTAGGTTCCCTTATCAGTCAGTCACTCGGTGCAACATACTTGCTATGGGAATTGCGCCCCCGCATGATTACCTGAAGGAATACAATCACGCCTTTACAGCTAGGGCGTCAGCGTCGCGCGAGAGGCCCCGCTCTCTAGGTATTTAAGTGGCTGACGCCCGTCCATCTTTCGCTTTTTTGCCCTTCACCTCGCTTAACACCTGAACTTTGTGGGACTTCTCTGTTGACGCATCACTCGACTGAGATGAGCTTGCTCCCTACATTGAGCGTACAGAGAAAATTTCCTACGTACTACTGGGCTGGCGAAAGCTAGTCCAGCGTTTTTCTACTTACCTCGAAGTTTTCTTCTCTTTCCGCAGCTGCTTCGCTCGACGGCGCTAACTACGTCACAACCCCCTGCTAACCATTAGCAGGCTAACCAGCGAAAGCAAGACAACGGAGAAGACAACTTCGAACTAAAGAAAACTAGGACCGCTTCTCGTCTCCGGACATGGCTCCCGAGAAGGGAAAACGGAGGACAAAGAAGAAGAAAACCAACAGGACGACGAGTCCTCGCTCGCGCCCCTGCTCCAGCGGATGTGGCTATTCCCTCTCGGCGACGGACACCCACGAGGCCTGTCCTGTCTGCCTAGGGATCTTGCACGCGAGGAAAAGCGCTGGAATTCCTAGACTCCTGCTCCCACTGCCATCGAATGTCGGCGGTAGTGAGGAAATGTCGTGTGGACGCGTTGGCATAATCCATGGCTAAGGCCGCAGCGCTGAAGGTCGCACGAAGCTGCTCGTTCCCGAACCGGAGCTCGAGAACGTGGACCTGGAATGCAACGGTCAAGTCGGAGAGGACAATGTGTCAGACTCCTCAGTTGCCATCGAGGACTCGACGCCTGAAATGTCTGACCAAGACGCCGAGGACGGTTACAGAGGAGAAAGTGTGGATTCCTCCCAGAACCTGGCGCAAATCCTATCGGAACCAGACTTGTTGGTCCCTGCCCTGTTCGACCTGTGCCATAGGGCGGCGGACGCCCTGCAGGTCACGTGGCCAGACCCCATGCCTCGCCAACAGGCTACGAGGCTGGCGTGAAAATACTTCTATGCGAAGCAGCCGACAACGTCACAAAAAATGCAAATTTTTTCCGGACTTCCTCGTGGAGCTCAAATGCTCCAGGACGGAACCCAGTGGCAGTGGCAGTGTGATGGGAGCTCCTCCTATCACACTGCCACTATCTCCTGGATGTCATGAGAATGGAGACAGTGGGCCTCAACAGTGCACCGCTGATAGAGGAGAATCTGGCAGCTCACCTGGTCCCCGCAGCCACGGGGACGAAACCAGCGCTGCCCAGCAGGGCCTGCCGCGCTTCGGAGAAACAACTTGAGAAGTGCTACAGAGCTCAGGGCCTCGCGGCGCGCGCAATGAATGCATCGACCATGGTGCAGGCGTACCTGGCAGAAAAACTGCAGGATATCCAGGTAACAAAAGACGAGCAGGCCGCAACGGAGGCCATGGAGATGGCCCGCCATGCCTCTGACCTCGTGCTCCGCATGATGGGGGCAATAGCCATTTCCCAAGGCAAAGCAATGGTGGAAATTGTTGTTGCACAGTGCCATCTTTGGCTAACATTGTCGGACCTCCCGGAAAACCAGAAGTCTACTTTCCTCCAGCACCCGATCGAGTCGACGGGACTCTTCGGGGGAGCCCTGGAACGCGTCCAGGCCTGGCTGGAACAAAGACACAAACAAGCGGAAGCCCTCCGAGAGGGGTTGCTGAGGAAGAGCTTTGCACCCCCAAAGGAAGACATGCGTGGCCTTCCACGGAAGAGACCCGCTGGTGACAGTGAAAACTTCCAGTACCGGCCGAGGGCCTCTTCAGTGACCCCGTGTGGAAAGCAAATTCGGACCTGATGAAGTAGGACAAACTGATAATTTTACAGGTTTGCTCACCCACGTGGTACGGGAACCTAACTTTTTGAGCCCAGTCTCTACTTGTAAATAACTACGAGGAGCTGGTGACATGTACGCGCGTACCAAATATGACTCGCCTACTGTATGTGTAAACAAAACAAACACTGTTTCAGGGCGGCCATGGTGTAGTGGTAATGGCAGTCGTCTCCCGATCGGACAGTTGGCGGTTCGACTCCCGGGACCCGCACCATGTGTCGTTGTGTCCTTGGGCAAGACACTTAACCCTGAGTAGCTCCTGGTAGGACTGGAAAGCACCTTGCATGGTAGTCTGCCGCCACCGGTTTATGAATGTGTATAGCATTCAATATATATGTGTAGCACTTTGAGATTTTCAGTAATGAAAAGTGCGTTATAAATTGAATTAATTATTATTATTATTATTATTATTATTATTATTTATTCAGGCATGTACAAAAATAAAATTACCAAAGCACAGACTGCCCTGGTTCTTGACTCGAGTCCCATTTTTATAAAACACAAACCATGTGGTCAAACTATGAACCACAGAAAGATACACGAGCTCTGCCAGAGACAGTAAGATCTCGCGATATCTTCTGTTGGGCCGACCAACCTGCTCGAGAGAGCGCGAGAGGGGTCAAAGGTTATCCCTCCTGTGCTAGAACACGACGAGCAGCAATTCAACATGCCGTCCAGGCTCAGCGCGCATGCGTAGGCCTGGATGGCGTGTCTACCAAATGATTGAGTCATGACAACAATATGTCACGGGCTCAAGTTGCAGTTCACAAAAAGACCGCCCCGCTTCACAGGGCTGCTGTAATCTAAGATTAACCCTACACATGCACACGTGCTGAGGGAGGAAGTTTTGACAATGCTACAAAAGGGAGTGATTAGTTTGGTCTCAGAACACAAACTACGCTCTGGCCACTACAGCAAATACTTCCAGGTGCCCAAAAAGGATCATTCCCTGAGACTGATTCTGGATCTCTGGGCTCTCAACAAAAGAATTAAAACTTTTAAGTTCAAGATGCTTACACTACGGGAAGTTCTCCAGTCTGTGAGACCAGGAGACTACGCATGTACAGTGGATTTAAAAGATGCCTATTTCCACATAGGCGTGTGAAGGAAACACAGGAAGTTCCTACGCTTTGTGTTCGAAGGGAATGCTTATGAATTCAAAGCTTTACCCTTCGGTTTAAAGACTGCTCCTCGTACATTTACTAAATGTTTGGATGCGGCCCTGACCCCCCCCTTAGGAATCAAGGACTCAGGGCCATGAATTACAGTACTTGGATGACCTGCTGATTTTAGCTGGAAGCAGAATGCAGGCCCAGTCACACTCCTATAGGGTAATCTCTCACCTAAAATCTCTCGGTTTTGTCATAAACCTACAAAAAAGCGATCTAACTCCATCACGGGTTACCGTATTTCTGGGTGTACAGATCGACACTGTCCGGTACAGAGCGTGGCTCTCGAAGGAACGAGTTTCCTCTATTCGCCGTTGCCTGGAAAGATTTAAACTAGACCAAAAGACTGAGTGTGACGTAGCCGGGATGAGGATTAGCTCCTCCAAATCCGAGGCCATGGTCTTGAGCCAGAAAAGGGTAGAGTGCCCTCCCCAGGTCGGGGAGGAGGTCCTTCCCAAGTGGAGGAGTTTAAGTATCTCAGGGTTTTGTTAATAAATGGAGCATGAGATCGATAGGTGGATAGGTACAGCATCAGCAGTGAAGCGAGCACTGTACCGGTCTGTCATGAAGAGAGAGCTGAGTCAAAAGGCAAAGCTCTCAAGTTACCTGTCGATCTACATTCCTACCCTCATCTATAGTCATGAGCTTTGGGTTGTGAACAAAAGAACGAGATCATGGATACAGGCGACCGAAATTAGTTTTCTCCGCAGGGTGTCTGGGCTCTCCCTTAGGGCCTGTTTACACGACGCGTATTTTGAGTGTAACCGCTACTTTCTCTTTGCGACTTTGCTTATCGCCTACACGATGCTGCTGGCCCCCCTCGATGACTCCAATACTTTTCTGACCCTGCTCTCAAGGTGGAAGTTTTTCGCTGACCCCCCGTTGATAATGTAAACATCTCCCACGGAGCTTTTGTTTGAACACATGCACGCAGCACGCACGCGCAGACAGCCGGCATTTTAACAATGGCGGTGGACTGGACAGTGGACACACGCACCACTTTCTGAACTATAGCTGATGGAATATATTTTGATTCTCATATTTAATTATTCTACACCTTACCTGCATCTGTGTTGGAAGAGAGCCAGCTGCCTGGATCCAGTTGTCTGTTAACGAGGCAGTCGGACATTTCACGTGTCACGCTGCACTATAACATACTAAATGTGCTATATATTAACAGTTTAACAATAATAAACAGTATTTATGTTAGCGTGGGAGATATTTAAATTTATCTGAGCTAAATGAAGCTATCTGGACTCGTTACGTCATGCCTAACATGCTGCTGAAAATGAAGACACCAGGTTGATTTTTTATTTATTTGTTTATTCAACACCACAAACTCATGTCACAAACACTGAGAATTAAATTGAACACTTTTAAAAACACGTTAACCGAACTTTAATGAACTGGACTCTGTTGTTTTCATCCTGGTGGACACTGGACCCACATCCGAACCGCCGGTCCGCTTCGTGGAACAGCTTCGACCTCGCAGGAAAAAAATAAAAATAAAACCTCAGTTGGTTGTTCTGTGATCGAACTAAACACAAGGAAAGATTATTAAGAACATGGTTTACCTTGTAGCGCTGCTGTAAATCAGCTGATTCTCACGGAGTAATGTCAGACATGTTGACTCGGTTCCGGTCCAGTCAGCAACTGGTGTGCAGCTTGTAGCGGCCCCACTTGGTGTCAGATCTGTTGACTCTTATCCAAATTCCAGCTTTACCTTGTTGTTAACTTGTTGACAACAACTTGTAGTAGCTGAACTTTTAGCCAGAGAGGAAAACAGGCTGCCTCGTGTGCTCTGTTTACCCCAGGCTGCACACATGCGCAGTGGTGAAGGTTCCAAAAATCACAGCGCCATCTAATGGCCCAGCATGGTAACTACAGTAAATTCATGAGTACGAGGGGTGGGGGGAGGAGAGTGGTATCCACAGAATTCGCCCATGTCAACGCAAAACTTTCAACCTAATTAACATACCCAAAAGTTGCGTTTCCCCCACACAGTGTCCGTGTAAACAGGGCCTTAGAGATAGGGTGAGAAGCTCAGTCATCCGGGAGGGACTCGAGCCGTTGCTTCTTCACATTGAGAAGAGCCAGTTGAGGTGGCTCGGGCATCTGGTTAGGATGCCTCCTGGACACCTCCCTGGTGAGGTGTTCTGGGCACGTCCCACCGGGAGGAGTCCCAGAGGAAGACCCAGGACACGTTGGAGGGACTGTGTTTCTCGGCTGGGCCTGGGAATGCCTTGGGATTCCCCCGGAGAAGCTGGCCCAAGTGGCTGGGGAGAGGGAAGTCTGGGGTTGTGTCTCAATTCAGGGGCTGCATCCTCATGAGTGCGCATTTGTCGGCCGCATACGTCACTGCCCCGCGCGGAGGACTGTCCCAATTCGAAGACTCCTCCTCATGCGGCCGAGGAATGCGGCCTACTTCCTGCCGAAATCGAAGGATGCATTCGTGAATCCTTCAAGACGGAGGCTATCCCAGAATTCATAGCGCCAGCAGAGATTTCGCGGGGGGGGGGGACTTTCTGCGTGCAGAGTCGGAGCTGCTGTGTTGTTGAGTCATCAGCTCGTTTTAACAACAACCTCAGCGCGAATATTCATTCAACCTTTATTTAGTCATCTCAAACAACCTCAGCTCGAATATATCTCATTAAAATTTTACTACAGAAACGACAAAAAAAAATGTGTGAGCTGAATATACAGTATATTAGTGTTTCTGAGTTTACTGTTTTTGAAGAACTGATTACAAATCAGATTATTTTACACGTGCGTAGCAAGGATTTTCTGAGGGGCAATCTTTTAAAACCCAGAGTGGACCTCTGAAACAAGTTGTCCATTAGCTCAGTTGGTAAATCAACTTGCGATTGGTGCAGAGATGCTTTTCTCGAAGCTGGTTCGAATCTCACTCGGTACGGTTAAAACTTATTTTACGTTTGTCTTTTATTGGATAAAAAAAAAGAAGGAGTTTCACAAACTCCTTCCTTTTAATCTCAGTCCTCATTTTTTTATCCAATAAAAGACAAACGTAAAATAAGTTTTAACCGTACCGAGTGAGATTCGAACCAGCTTCGAGAAAAGCATCTCTGCACCAATCGCAAGTTGATTTACCAACTGAGCTAATGGACAACTTGCATTTTGGAGGTTTACTCTGGGTTTTAACAGATCGCCCCTTATAAGCTGATTTGTAATCAGTTCTTAACAAACAGTAAACTCAGAAACACTAATATGTATACAGGGAACCCCCGACCTACGACTCCATCGACCTGCGAACCACGGGACCTACGAACGAACCAAAGTTGAAGAATGCCATCGACGTACGGCAGAAAATACGTGACCTACGAACGAACCAAGTTAAAAATATATAATCGAGCTACGGCGAAAAGTTCGTGACCTACGAACGAACCAAGCTAAAATATATAATCGAGCTACGGCAGACTGGATGCACGACCTACGAACGAGCCCCATTACAAGTATATAATCGAGCTACGGCGTAACTGCGTCACATATGGCAATCGGCGAGGTGGGGGAGGGGATTGCCTTTGGCTGTTGCTTGTTGGGCATGGGCGTGACACTGCGCATGACAGTGGAAAAGTACCGCCAGCGAGAGGGGGGGCTGGGCTTCTGGCGGATGTACACACAGCCGCAGTGCACCTGGCGGCGGAGGGATCCGTACAGGTAAAGCGGTAACTATTTAAAGGGCTGCGGCCATTTTGTCCCTCGTGGGTTAGTTACGGTGATTGATGAGAAGAGACATACGAACGAGAACGAAGAAGAACAACGACGAGAGAAAACGAACAACGTACAAACAGGTACAGTAATAAATTTTAATTTACAGTAGCAGTTTTAGACTAAAGCGAACGTTAGCACGTTAGCATTCATTTTAAATTTTGCTCCTTAGGAATTAGCACGTTAGCTAATTTTCGACGCTACTGTATTTTTCGACGGGTCATCGAACGGGCAGGTACGGTCCAGTACTAAATGTACTCAAAGAAATATTTTTAGACGAAAGCAAACGTTTGCATTGATTTATGAACGTTAGCATTAATTTTAATTTTTGCTCCTTAGGAGTTAGCACGTTAGCTCGTACGAAGAATGGCTCCGAAGAGACCTGGAAAGTCCGCGGCCGCGGCAGAGGGGAAAAAACCTCGCAGAACAATCACGCTGGAGACGAAGGCAAAAATAATAAAAATGTCTGATCAGGGCATGACACCATCTAAAATAGGAGAGAGGCTAGGGTTACCGAGGTCCACTGTGGGGACGATAGTGGCGGACAAAGAGCGCATTTTGCAGCAAGTGCGTGCTTCAGCCCCCATGAAGTCCACCATCATTACAAAACAGAGGACGGGTAAAATAGTAGAAATGGAACGGTTGCTTGTGCTATGGCTGGAGGACAACACGCAACGCCGAATACCAGTTGGCATGTCTGTGATTTGCGAGAAGGCGAGGAGGATCTATCACAGGCTGATAGAACTAGGGACGAGTGAGGGAGGTGCAGGGGTGCGGGGGGGCAGGGGGCTGCACAGAGTGATCAGGGTGAAGGGACGTCCTCCCAGAGCGATCCGGGTGAAGGGACGTCAGGAGGAGGGACTTCAAGCGCAGGAGGAGGGACTTCAAGCAGCACATCAGGGGAGTTGGATGGACCAGAGACCTTCACTGCATCTAAAGGATGGTTTGATCGTTTCAGGAAAAGGAACAACTTCCACAACATCAGAGTGCAGGGTGAGCATTTAATTTCTCATTTTTATTTTTTAATAATGCAGGTACAGTACAGGTAGTCCACGACTTACGATTGTTTTTTACATTTTTTTCCCTTTTATTACAGTGTTACAACAGCTTAACCGTGTCATTTTGTGTGCATTTAGGTGAGGCAGCAAGCGCTGACCACGAGGCAGCTGAGGCATTCCCAGCAGAACTGGCTCAGATCATCAGGGACGGTGGGTACACTGCCCAGCAGGTGTTCAACGTCGATGAGACAGGGCTGTTCTGGAAGCGTTTGCCAGACAGGACCTACATCAGTAGGGAAGAACGAACCGCACCCGGCCACAAGGTCGGCAAGGAGCGTTTGACCTTGCTGGTGGGGGGCAATGCTTCGGGTGATTGCAAACTCAAGCCGTTGTTGGTGTACCAATTTAATAAACCCAGGCCCTTCAAAAATGTTGATAAATCTACACTTCCTGTTTATTGGGCGTCTAATAAAAAGGCTTGGGTGACGCTGGAAGTTTTTAAAAATTGGTTCACCAACAACTTTGTGCCAGAAGTGAAGCATTTTTGCAGTGACCAGAAGATTGCCTTTAAAGTCCTGCTGGTCTTGGACAACGCTCCAGGACACCCCCCTGCTCTCACCGAGTTGAACAGGCATGTGAAGGTGGTGTACCTGCCTCCCAACACCACCTCTTTGATCCAGCCAATGGACCAGGGGGTTATTAGTACGTTTAAGGCGTACTACCTGCAGCGAGTCATCCGTGCCGCTTTGGAGGCAACGGAGAACTCTCAGACCCTCACGCTGAAAGACTTCTGGCGTAAGTACAACATCCTCGATGCTGTGCACAACATTGGCCACTCCTGGCATCGTGTTACTGGACAGAACATGTGCGGAGTCTGGAAGAAGCTCTGTCCAGAGCTTGTTCAGGGGGTACACGATTCCCAGGAGGTGGACCGTGTAATCGAGGATGTTGTGAGGATGGGCAGGTCACTGGAGCTCGAAATGGACCAGGACGATATCCAACACCTGCTGGGTGCATCAGGAGAGGACCTGTCCCCAGACGACCTGATTCAGCTCGACAGGCACGTCCCGGATGAGGAAGTGGAGGAGGAGGAGGAGGTGGAGGTCATTCCTCCGACCTTCACCAGGCAGGAGATGGTGCTGGCCTTTCAGGATCTCCACAACTTCCTGGCGAGGATGGAGAAGCAGGACTCCGACTGTGAGAGGTTCGCCAAGGTCCGTCGGGGTGTCCTCAATGAAGTTGCGTGTTATCAGCAGATCCTGGATGATAAAAAGCTTGAAAAGGTGCAGAGCAGCATGCTGCAATATTTTACAAAGGTCACAGCACCGCCTCCAGGATCTGCTGGTGCACCAGCTGAAAGGCCATCCAGTCCTCCTGCAGCAAGCCAGGAGGAGGCCTTGGACATCCCACCAGCTGATAGGCCATCCAGTCCTCCTGCGGAAAGCCAGGAGGAAGCCATGGACAGCCCACACTCTCCCCAGTGAAAGACGCCCAGCACCCCCCCGCTCCATCCCTCCAGGTACAGTACGTACTGTAATGAAATGTTGTTTTTATTTTTTGGAGTTGTCATGTTACACACATTAATTTAATCTGTTACTGTCTCTGCTTATGTTCACAGCCTATTACAGTACACCTTCCTCCTCCTCCTCCCCCTCCTCTCCACCAACTCCACCGTCCCATCACTGACCTGCCCACCCTCACATTCCAGCACAGCAACGTCAGAAAGGTACTGTACAGCAAAGACATGTTAATTTCTTTTAATTTATTATTTTTGTTTTAACTTACATCTACTGTACACTACTGTACACCTACTGTAATCATCACCTCTCTCTCGACAGCCTCCAAAGCGGCACGTCCCCCTGGTCCATCCACACATCTGATACGCACCACACCACACACGTAAGGAGAAGTTAATGTTGTCTGTGTTGTTGTTGTTATCAGCAGGTGTTCACGTCTGTGTGTGTGTTTGTGTTTCAACAGCTCCACTTGCTGCTTCGCCTCATGGAACAGCGTCAGGTACCACGTACCGTGCTCCTGCTACTCTGCCTCCAGCCTCCTGCCTGTCCTCCAGCCTCCTGCCTGTCCTCCACACATGCACCACACAGGTAAGGAGAAGTTGTTGTTGTCTGTGTTGTTGTTGTTATCAGCAGGTGTTCACGTCTGTGTGTGTGTTTGTGTTTCAACAGCTCCACTTGCTGCTTCGCCTCATGGAACAGCGTCAGGTACCACGTACCGTGCTCCTGCTACTCTGCCTCCAGCCTCCTGCCTGTCCTCCAGCCTCCTGCCTGTCCTCCACACATGCACCACACAGGTAAGGAGAAGTTGTTGTTGTCTGTGTTGTTGTTGTTATCAGCAGGTGTTCACGTCTGTGTGTGTGTTTGTGTTTCAACAGCTCCACTTGCTGCTTCGCCTCATGGAACAGCGTCAGGTACCACGTACCGTGCTCCTGCTACTCTGCCTCCAGCCTCCTGCCTGTCCTCCAGCCTCCTGCCTGTCCTCCACACATGCACCACACAGGTAAGGAGAAGTTGTTGTTGTCTGTGTTGTTGTTCTCTGCAGGTGCTGACGTCTGTGTGTGGTGTTCCAACAGTTCATCCGCGTGTAGCTCCACCTCATGGATGAGCCGCTGGTGCTGCCTGTCCTCCAGCCTGCTCTGCCTCCAGCCTGTCGTCCAGCCAGCCTCCTGCCTGTCCTCCTGCCTCCAGCCTGTCGTCCAGCCTCCTGCCTGTCCTCCACACATGCACCACACAGGTAAGGAGAAGTTGTTGTTGTCTGTGTTGTTGTTCTCTGCAGGTGCTGACGTCTGTGTGTGGTTGTGTTCCAACAGTTCATCCGCGTGTAGCTCCACCTCATGGAACAGCGTCAGGTACCACGTACCGTCCTCCAGCCTGCTCTGACTCCAGCCTGTCGTCCAGCCTCCAGCCTGTCCTCCTGCCTCCAGCCTGTCCTCCTGCCTCCAGCCTGTCGTCCAGCCTCCTGCCTGTCCTCCACACATGCACCACACAGGTAAGGAGAAGTTGTTGTTGTCTGTGTTGTTGTTCTCTGCAGGTGCTGACGTCTGTGTGTGGTTGTGTTCCAACAGTTCATCCGCGTGTAGCTCCACCTCATGGAACAGCGTCAGGTACCACGTACCGTCCTCCAGCCTGCTCTGACTCCAGCCTGTCGTCCAGCCTCCAGCCTGCTCTGACTCCAGCCTGTCGTCCAGCCTCCAGCCTGTCCTCCTGCCTCCAGCCTGTCGTCCAGCCTCCAGCCTGTCCTCCTGCCTCCAGCCTGTCCTCCTGCCTCCAGCCTGTCGTCCAGCCTCCTGCCTGTCCTCCACACATGCACCACACAGGTAAGGAGAAGTTGTTGTTGTCTGTGTTGTTGTTCTCTGCAGGTGCTGACGTCTGTGTGTGGTTGTGTTCCAACAGTTCATCCGCGTGTTGCTCCACCTCATGGATGAGCCGCTGGTGCTGCCTGTCCTCCAGCCTGCCTCTGGTGTCCTGCATGTTGCCTCCATCCATCACCTTTGTGTCGTTCTGCCTAAATGACTGCTGCCAAAAACCAAAAAAACTTCATGTGATGCACAGACCTGCTCACATCAGGACCACAGACCTGAACTGACACCTGCCTGAACTAACAGCTGGCCTAAAATGCTCCCAACATTCATTGTTGAGCAATGGCTAAGCAGTTCCATCAGATGCAGGTTTGATCATGAGAAAAACATCTGTCTACCTACACTTCAGTCAAAGTAAGGCAATTTTGTTTCATTTTTCTGCTGCTTCTAGCTTTTTCTGAGTTCATGGACTTCTTTCTCATGCACATGGACACTCATCAACGCACTGGTTTCAAAAACATGATGGTTGCAACATGCTTCTGATAGATGTGATGCTGCTGATGGATTTATGGATTCATGTGTGATTGTTGACATCATTTTGCTGATGTCAGTTCCTGCTGATTTGCTGCTCTGATGTTAAAAGCTGCACTTTGAGAAGTGTTCATGTGTGATTGTTGACATCATTTTGCTGATGTCAGTTCCTGCTGATTTGCTGCTCTGATGTTAAAAGCTGCACTTTGAGAAGTGTTCATGTGTGATTGTTGACATCATTTTGCTGATGTCAGTTCCTGCTGATTTGCTGCTCTGATGTTAAAAGCTGCACTTTGAGAAGTGTTCTTGTGTGATTGTTGACATCATTTTGCTGATGGGAGTCCCTGATTTGCTGCTGTTGTGATGTTAAAAGCTGCACTTTGAGAAGTGTTCATGTGTGATTGTTGACATCATTTTGCTGATGTGATTTCCAGCTGATTTCCTGCAGTTCTGATGTGAAGTTACTGATGTACAGTTACTGTGTGTGTTTATGGATGCATGTGTGGTGTAATGGTTTAGATAAGTCAAAGTCAAAGTCAACTTTATTGTCAGATCTGCAATATGTACTGTACAGGACATACACAGGACCGAAATTGCGTTTCTCTCAGTCCCTCGGTGCAACAGTAAACATCTAAACATTGAAACACTGAAACATATAATAATAGACATAAGCATAAAATAGTAAAACTAACACTGTCCTGAGTTTTTTGCATAGTGGTATAAGAGTATGAAAATTTACACCAACTCTAAAACTAAAACATTAAACATTTAATGAACATAATACTGTCCTGAGTTTTTGCATACTAGTATAAAAAAAGAGTATAAAAAGTATAACTAAAATAAACTAAAGGTTTCTAGCATTGACATTTGCAAAGTGGCAAAGCAGCGTATGAGTTAATGTACACAGTATATGTATGAGGTAGTAGTTGATGTTGTTATAGAGGCAAATGGTGGCCATCTTGAATTTGATTGACTTCAAATACTTATCAGTGACATTTTAGGAAATAATGTAATAGGTTAGAGTTAAGAGTACGCGTTGAGGATCTATCTCAGCTTCTGCTGTATGTAAATTTAGGTAAGTTTCTGTAAAGTTGACTAAATTATGGCAGTTATTATGTTTCTGAAGGTCAGTTGATGGGGCCAGGCATCTTAAATTGGTACCAAAAACTCTATTTCAAAATCAGAACATCTTCTCGTCCCCCTTAACAACTCTCTGCTATCCCCCTCCCCTCAGGTCAAGAGCCTCGGTGTCATCCTCGACACCACTCTCTCCTTCACTTCACACATCAACAATATTACTCGGTCTGCCTATTTCCACCTCCGTAATATTAACCGTCTCCGTCCTTCTCTCACACCCCGCTCCACAGCCATCCTGGTGCACAGTCTTGTGACTTCCCGTATTGATTACTGCAACTCCCTTCTCTACGGCCTCCCCAACAAATCTCTCCACAAGTTACAGATGGTCCAGAACTCAGCTGCCCGTGTCATCACTCAAACCTCCTACTATGATCACATCACTCCTGTCCTGCAGCAGCTCCACTGGCTCCCGGTTAAATCACGCATCATCTTCAAAATTCTACTTCTCACGTTCAAAGCTATCCACAACCTTGCCCCTCCTTATCTATCTGACCTCCTACAAATCTCCATCCCATCACGCTCTCTCAGATCCTCCTCTTCGCTACATCTCCATGTACCCTCTGCCCGCCTCTCCACCATGGGGAGCAGGGCCTTCACCTGCTCTGCCCCTCACCTCTGGAACGCTCTACCACCAGACCTTCGAAACACCACCTCCCTTTCTCTGTTCAAGACTGCTCTGAAAACACATCTCTTTAGACTAGCTTATCATTAACTTTACTAAATGTATTTTTATTATTTTGCATTTTATAATCTTTATGTATTTTATATTTCAATTTGTCACTGATAATGTTTGAACTGTATTGGTTTGTTAAGTGTCCTTGGGTGTCCTGAAAGGCGCTTTTGAATAAAATTATTATTATTATTATTATTATTATAAACTCCCAAAGTTAGAGTTATTAATGTGCACTCAATAACGGTTTCTAGAAAGTCTCATACAAATGTGTGTGGTAGATAATGAAATATTTTGCTAACAGACAGACACAGACACAAGCAAGTAATTTGTCTGCCTTTGTCTTTTGGCAACAGGCTTTCTCTGTAGCAGGCCCAAGACCCTGGAACGAGTTACCGCTGCTCATCAAACAGGCCCCCTCCCTCTCGGTTTTCAAATCCCGGTTAAAAACTCACTACTACTCCATTGCTTTCAATGCCAGCTGATTTGTATTGGATCGTTTGATTTATGATCTGCAATGTTTTTATGTTTTTCGTGTTGTACTTCATTGTCTGTGTTGCCTGTTGCGTGTTTGTTTGTCCAGCACTTTGGTGTGGACTTGTTCCTGTTTAAAGTGCTTTATAAATAAAATGGTATGGTATGGTAATGGTAACAGAAAATATCCAAATATATTTTATGCA
Source organism: Garcialebias charrua (assembly GCA_038048925.1). Classification (NCBI taxonomy): domain Eukaryota; kingdom Metazoa; phylum Chordata; class Actinopteri; order Cyprinodontiformes; family Rivulidae; genus Garcialebias; species Garcialebias charrua. The sequence continues at coordinate 70,785 of JBBPBX010003961.1, forward strand.
TTTTAAAAATACAAAAGTTTACTTTTTAAATAATACTCCAGAACTGTTGAATAAACTTTATCGTTTGTGTTTAGAGAAAATGACGGTGCATAAAGCAGAACTTTCTTTTTATTCTCTATTCAGGCATAAAGGAACATTAGTAAAATGTCAGAGAGAAACCATTTTTGTTGCAAAACAGTCTTACACTTTATACAGGAAACTTTTAAGCAAGTAAATGAAGTGGACATATTGCTCACTAAATGCATGCATTTCACTTGGCACTGAGGAGGGCAATCAGTAAACGCATTACTGTAATAAGAGTGGTTGTTTTTATTGTTGATTTATTTATTGTACATGTTTTTCTAAACTGTCAAATCCTGTAATATTGAGAGACTTCTGGAATAAAACATATCTTCTTCCGTTTGACAAACTTTGCGCTATGTAAAATATATTTTCTGCTTGAATAATATCCTGGGAATATTAGCTGACATCGTTTTGTTTTTAATTATTAATTTTCATTGAATGCATTAAGAAATTCATTAGACTGTATAGATTTTTGCACACAATAATGGTAGTATACACTGTATAATAAAATATTTATTAGATAGCAGAAAAACTTATTATAACCACACCCCTTGAACACAAGTACTACTACAGTTTATTATCTAATGATGGATTTTTCAGGAGCCATCTTGGTTGTCAGGCACGAAATGTATGTTGGGTTTTGACATGTTGCACCTTAGAGTCTAGACCAGGGGTCTGCAACCTTTTTGATCCAAAGAGCCATTTCTGCCCCTTCTCTCACTAAATTAAAATGTCCAGAGCCACAAAACTTACCCCAGCTATGATCATCTACTGGTGGCCCGTGGACCACTTTAAGTTTCTTGTAGGAGGCTTTTCAAGCCAGTAGGAGTGACATAAAACTAAAAATATCTAATGATTTTAAACAATCATTGATATTTTTATATTTAAAGACAAAGGAAAAGACAGGGTTATTGTAAAGAAATATTTATTTTATAAAAAAATAATTTAAACAGCGGTAGCACAAATTTCAGTTTGCATATCCAGTGTAAGTTTTATTTGTTCAAGGCAGTCAAATGTTATTATTTTATTATTAGTAAGACTGAGAGTGACCAGATCCAAGCAGTTACCAGAACACACCCTGTCAAAACAAGAGGGTTCCCAGATCCTTTTCCGGCAGGATCTGGCTCAAATTAAGCCCTGTCGCACAGTGATAGCTGAATTTGGGCACAATTGACCCCTATGACCCGAAAAGGAAGAAGCAGCTAAAAGATAATGGGTGGATGGGAATTTAAACACTGAACTATGGAGGTCTAGTGTTTGTTTTTGTGGAAAAAATAATTATCCTACTTTAAAGAAATAATGTTTTGTTCCTTGTGTTAGTACTAGTATTCACAAATTTACAAAATAAATGACATGAAACTGTTAAAACTGGCAGTGGTTTGTCTGTTTTGGTCAAACCTTGAAAGAGCAGTTGCAGAGGAACCAAAGAGCCGTATGTGGCTCCAGAGCCACAGGTTGCAGACCCCTGGTCTAGACCAATCCTGTTCAACAAGTGGCCTGTGGTCCAGATACTGCCCTTTAAACGTTTTTGGCTCCACACAAAGATGAAAAATACCAAACTGATTTGTCTGTTTAAAATGGTAAAAATGAACAGAGCTACGGCTATACTTATAACCATTTTTGTGTTTACTTACCATTTGTAGAAGTACATCTAAGGATTAGTTTCTCAAAGTTTAGTGGTAAGTGATAGTTGGCAACCTCAGTGCCTTTTATTATGGTGGACAGCAAACTTTGCCCCCGCTCCTGTCAGGAGTCTCAGCTCATCTCCTCCAGGCACCTGCGCTGACCCCCTTGGCGGAAACATCGTCGTTACCGCCGTAAAAGTGGAGGACAGCTGGGAAAACTAAAGATCTGCCGGGCCCGTTCTACATCCATTTCTCAGTCAAGAAATTGATTATTTCCATCTTTCTCTGTGCCTTGGCGTTTCTTGGACCCTGTTGACAGCTGCCTGCTACCTGTCACCGGCCTGGATGCGGGCGTGCACCCCCACCCCTCCTGCTTCTCTCATCTCCACCGGCGCTGAGTGAACCTGCAGAGCCTGAAGACACTGCCCCAGGTCCCCGCCCCTGTCAGATTACAGGCTGCGGTTTCTGCCAGGATTGGCCTGGTGAACGTCAGGTCTGTAACAAACAAAACTTTCATCCTGTGGGACTTTTTCAGTTCCCTTCATTTGGATTTGCTCTGCATCACGGAGACCTGGGTCGAGGCTGTGATGACTCCAGTGTTTTTATTGAACTTCTACCTGACAGCTACTCTTATCTGAGCTCCCCTCGGATGTCAGGACGCGGAGGAGGAACGGCGGTGGTTTATAAAAACAACTTTAAATGCAAGCAGTGCACTGCACCGTCTTCTTTCCCCCCTTTCGAGGTGACTTTATTTGAGGTGGGTTGCTCACACCCGTTGCTGTGCACTGTTATCTACAGAGCCCCTAAATATAATAAGGATTTTTTTGAACGACTTTTCTGATTTCCTAACTGGACTAATGATGAACTAAGATTGAGTCTTTATTGTTGGGGATTTTAACATGCATGGATGTTGTCCAGAGAAACCACTGCTGAAGGACTTTCTGAGCCTCACTGACTCTTTTAACCTGGTTCAGTGGGTGGCTGGTCCCACGCATGAACATGGACACACGTTGGACCTGGTTCTCTCTCACGGCTTGTCTGTGACCGACCTGGAACTTTATGATAATCTTATTTCGGACCATAGGCCTGTTTTATTTGATGTTGGTTTGTCCCGTGCTCCAGTTAAATCCTGTGCTCCTGCCCAGCGACGTAGAGTGTTTAAACCTTCCACTGCTGGTCAGTTCTCTGCTGCCTTTGAACAGCTCTGTGCTCCCTCTGACTCTGCTGCTGACACCGAACAGCTGAGCTCCTGGTTTGACTCCTCCTGTCAAACCATTCTGGACTTTGTGACTCCATCTAAATTGGTTCGGCCTAAAGCCAGATCTGAACCGTGGTTCAATGAAAAAACTCTTGCAGACAGACAGGAGTGCCACAGAGCTGAACGGAGATGGAAAAAGGATAAACTGGAGGTTTCATTTCACATTTTAAAGGACTGTCAACGTCAGTACCAGATCATTGTTAAAGAGGCTAAAAAAAAACACCTGTCAGACATTATTAATAATAATAATAATGTCAAATTTTTGTCATCTGTGTATGTTTCCATACAAGACGAAATTTGACTCTGCATTTAACCCAATCACCACCAGGTGGGGCATTGGGCAGCTATAGAAAGCACGCCGGGGAGCATTTAGGATGAGGTGTGCTGCTCAAACACACCACAAGTTATGCCGTGACTGGGGTTCGAACCTGGGTCCTTCGGGTCCCAAGTCGGTTCCCCTGCCACTACACCATCTTGACCCCTATTGTGTCCAATTACAACAACCTGCATGTCCGTTTTTGAACTATTGACTCTGTCCTGACGGCCCCACAACCTGTCTGCTTGGAAGCCTCAACTGAACTCTGTAATGACTTCCTACAGTTTTTTGTAAATAAGGTTGTTACCACAAGGACCCTTATTTCAGCTCCTGCTTTTGGCCCCTCCTGCTTGGTCCCCTGCCACAGTTTGATAGATTCACCAGTAACTCTGACCCTTTTAGAGGATGTGGTCGGCCATATTAAGCCATCAGGTTCCCCTCGTGACCTTGTCCCCCCTCGTCTTTTAAAATAGTTTTTTTCCAGCATCAGGCAGGTGATCCTTGCTGTTATCAATAGCAGTCTCTCTTCAGGTGTTGTCCCAATAAGTTTTAAGCATGCTGTGGTGCAGCCCCTGCTTAAAAAGCCTAGCCTAGACCAAACTGTCTTGGCTAATTTTAGGCCCATCTCCAAGCTGCCTTTTATTTCAAAAATTTTAGAAAAAAATGTGTATTCACAGGTGAAATGTTTTCTGGATGAGCACAACATAATGGAGGTTTTTCAGTCTGGCTTCAAAACTCGCCACAGCACAGAATCAGCTCTAGTCAGAGTTTTTAATGACATTATGGCCAATGATTCTGGTGAACATGTGGTTTTTGTCCTGCTCGACCTAACCACTGCCTTTGATACCGTGGACCATAACGTTTTAATATCACGTTTACAGCACCAGGTGGGTATCTGTGGTACTTCACTGATGTTGGTTTAGGTCCTATCTGGCAGACAGAACCATGTCTATGAACATAGCTGGTTCTGAATACTCCACTGCTCTGTGTTTTGGGGTTTCACAGGGCTCCATTTTAGGTCCCCTGCTTTTCTCCCTTTACCTACTTCCATTGGGATCAATCCTCAGAAAGCATGGGATCTTTTTTCACTGTAACGCTGATGATAGTCAGATCTATATGCCACTAAAAAAGAAAGATGTCTCCTCAATTATGCCACTTCTGTTGTGTCTTGAAGACATCAAAGCTTGGATGTCTTTAAACTTCTTACATTTCAATGAAAGGAAAACAGAAGTGATGGTGTTTGGTCCTAGTGGCTCTTGTGAACCTTGCCCTGTTGATCTGGGCCCTCTGGCACCACATGTAAAGAAAACTGTTTCTAACTTGGGTTTTAAAATGGACAGTGATTTTAAATTAGATTCCCAGATTGGAGCGGTGGTCAAGACCAGTTTTTATCACCTCAGACAGCTGGCTAAGGTAAAGCCCATCCTCACACAACAGCAGCTGGAAACAGTAATCCATGCCTTCATCACCTCTCGGCTGGATTACTGTAACGCTCTTTACCTTGGAGTCAGCCAGTCCTCCCTCAGACGTCTCCAGTTGGTCCAGAACGCTGCTGCTCGCCTTCTAACTGGAGTTCATAAGAGGGAGCACATCACCCCCACTCTGGCTTCACTCCACTGGCTGCCTGTTCATTTTAGAGTTCATTTTAAGATTATTTTATTTGTTTTTAAAAGTTTAAATGGTCTTGCTCCATCCTACCTCTCTGAGCTGCTTCACCCATACTCTCCTGCTCGGTGCCTCAGATCAGCTGATCAGCTGCTCCTGGAGGTGCCGAGATCCAAATGGAGGCTCAGAGGAGACAGAGCTTTTTCTGTTGCTGCTCCAAAACTGTGGAATGATGTCCCTTTTCCGTCAGACGAGCTCCTTCACTGTCCAGTTTTAAAACTCTTCTAAAAACACATTTTTACTCACTGGCTTTTAGCACACACTGAATTTGTTCAGCACTGTTTTATTGATCTTAATGTTTTAACAACTGTTTTATTTTTATGTGTTTAAATGTTCTTGATTTTATGTGTACATCACTTTGTTTCAGCTGTGGTTGTTTTAAAGGGCTTCATAAATATAGTACTATTATTATTATTATTATTACTTTATTATGATTATTATAGACGAGATATTTTGCTAATGCAGACTTGCATTGACTCTAAGTTCCTGGCAAATTTTAACACCAGTACTACCAAAGCCTTTGTCATTTGACATACTACCTAGACTTCCCATGGAAGTTTGTCATTTGACATTCTACCTAGACTTCCCATGGGTTTGTCAAATGACAACTTGAATTAGCATTTTTGCAGCCATTGGTATGTATATGAGGCCATTCTGTTGGTGTGGAGGATGCCTTTGGGGCATTTTGTATGAAACTAGCTAATTAGGTATGGCGGCCATTTTGAATCAAACAAGCTTATTAGGTGAGGCGGTCAGTTTGAAACAAACATGCTCATTAGGTGAGGCGGCCATTTTGAATCAAACATGGTCATTAGGTGAGGCGGCCATTTTGAATCAAACAAGCTCATAAGGTGAAGCGGCCATTTTGAATCAAATATGCTCATTAGGTGAGGCGGCCATTTTGGATCAAACAAGCTCATTAGGTGAGGCGGCCATTTTGGATCAAACAAGCTCATTAGGTGAGGTGGCCATTTTGGATCAAACAGGCTAGCAAACCAGCTTGTATCAAACTAGCTTGTATCACATTAGCATTTTTGCAGCCATTGGTATGTATATGAGGTCATTCTGTTGGCGTGGATTAGGCTAGCAAACTAGCTTGTATCAAACTAGCTAATTAGGTGAGGCGGCCATTTTGAGTGGCCATTTTGGGTGGCCATTTTGAATCAAACAAGCTCATTAGGTGAAGCGGTCATTTTGAATCAAACAAGCTCATTAGGTGAGGACTCCATTTTGGATCAAACAAGCTCATTAGGTGAGGTGGCCATTTTGGATCAAACAGGCTAGCAAACTAGCTTGTATCAAACTAGCTTGTATCACATTAGCATTTTTGCAGCCATTGGTATGTATATGAGGTCATTCTGTTGGCGTGGATTAGGCTAGCAAACTAGCTTGTATCAAACTAGCTAATTAGGTGAGGCGGCCATTTTGGGCAGCCATTTTGAATCAAACAAGCTTATTAGGTGAGGTGGCCATTTTGAATCAAACAAGCTCATAAGGTGAGGTGGCCATTTTGAATCAAATATGCTCATTAGGTGAAGCGGCCATTTTGGATCAAACAAGCTCATTAGGTGAGGCGGCCATTTTGGATCAAACAAGCTCATTAGGTGAGGTGGCCATCTTGGATCAAACATGCTCATTACATGAGACGGCCATTTTGAATCAATTAAGCTCATTAGGTGAGGCGGCCATTTTGAATCAAACAAGCTCATTAGGTGAGGACTCCATTTTGGATCAAACAAGCTCATTAGGTGAGGCTGCGATTTTGGATCAAACAGGCTAGCAAACTAGCTTGTATCAAACTAGCTTGTATCACATTAGCATTTTTGCAGCCATTGGTATGTATATGAGGTCATTCTGTTGGCGTGGATTAGGCTAGCAAACTAGCTTGTATCAAACTAGCTTGTATCAAACTAGCTAATTAGGTGAGGCGGCCATTTTGGGTGGCCATTTTGAATCAAACAAGCTTATTAGGTGAGGCGGTCATTTTGAATCAAACAAGCTCATTAGGTGAGGCAGCCATTTTGGATAAAACAAGCTCATAAGGTGAGGCGGCCATTTTGAATCAAACAAGCTCATTAGGTGAGACAGGCTACCACTACCGGTGTATGAATGTGTGTATGAATAGGTGGATGGTTGGTATTGTAAAGCGCTTTGGGGCTCCTCACAGGGGGCTGGAAAGCGCTATATAAATAAGCTCCATTTACCATATATATATATATATATATATATATATATACACATATATATATATATATATATATATATATATATATATATATATATATATATTTACTACATATATATTTCTAATTTCACATATAATATATATATAATTTCTAATTTCCGGCACTCGGCAAGGCAGGTCGCATATCTTTCTGCTCTTCCCTCCCTAAGTTTTTCCTACTCCCTGCTTGCTTTTCGTCTCGTCTGCGACCCTTCAGCGCTCACTCGAACCAATATGGAATTAATAAATTGGGCTGTTTCTTCAATGGATAAGATTTTTTCCACGAAGCGGACCGTGCCAGGAGAAGCTGTCTGTCCCTCCGACACACACGCGGCTGGATACGTGATGGACTCGTGGGGTCAGTGGCAGCCCATGTGTCTGACCGTCTTAAGTGTCGAAGACGTGGAGGATTTGTGGATTATTGGATTATTGGTAGCAACTGCTCTGTTTTTTGGCGTAAGCGGAGTTGTTTGTTACTGGAAGCTGAGGGAGGCTTCGGCAGCTATCAGCGCGCTGTCGGCACTACCTGATCAGCAAAATTCTCTGAACCGGGCCGTGAGCTCCTCATCCCAGCTGTTGTATGAGCTCAATCGCTCGCTTGGAGCAGTGGTGGACCACCGCGCACCTGCTGTCCGTTTTGGGACTTGTTTACAGCCACCCCGGATCAATCAAGGGACAGATGGAAGTTCATGAAGCGGAGCGGAGCAGAACCACATATTTGGATTTCTTTCGGCCATGAAACAGCACCACAGACTTGAAGGCGGCAGTGGAAAAGAACACTGTGGTCTATTGGATAACAAACAAGAACATTATCTGGCTTCTGCACATGTCCTTGAAAATTAGGCTGTGGGAAGCCATTCTCCTGGAGTGTGGAGCTGAAGAGTCCCCCCCCCTCCCCCTCCCCAGAGATTTCTGTGAAGCCTCAGATAACACCCAGCTGCACATCTGCTGAACTCTGTGTTTGTCTGAAATTACTCACAGACTTATCTCCTTGCCTGCCGTATCTCCATTTGTTATTGTAACTAAATGTGCTTTCTGATATGGTTTTTACTGGATCACGCGGTGTCTTGAAGACAAAATGTGATTCATCTTTTTTTAATATCAATGCTGTGAATCCCCGTGTCTCTGCCTGTTTTCCTGCTTTTGACCTTCATCTGGGGACAGATTGGGACTGGCCGCGCTAAGAGCATATCATGTGTTGATAAACATATCATGTGTTGATGAACATGTCATGTGCTTTGTTGAGCTGCAGCTTTTTGCACTCATTCTCTCTCCTGGATGCTGCAACTACATATTTACGTTGTATTGGTGAAAATTGATGCAATGTTAATAAACCTTCTTGATTCTTGATTCTTGATCTTGATTCTTGATATATATTTATATATATGTATATATATATAATATATATACATACATATAGATATATATATATATATATATATATATA
>JBBPBX010003962.1:0-61755 GCA_038048925.1 Garcialebias charrua
AATTTGTTGTTTTTCATACCAATGATAAAAAAAATAAAGGACATGACACTAAGAACTAATATTATTATTATTATTATTCTGCTGAGTACAGTTGTTACAAAGATCCCTCTAATAAATAAAAGTAGGTTAGATTTAAATCACTCAGTTTATGACCACCACAAAAACCTGAATAATTAATTGTCCAAAAATTCCTTGTTGCCTTTTAATGTGAATAAAGTCAGCAACAGAGTCCCATATATTCAATAATTAAATCAAAAACCTGGATAATTGTCCAACCCAAAAACCTGAATAATTAATTGTCCAAAAATTCCTTGTTGCCTTTTAATGAGAATAAAGTCAGCAACGGAGTCCCATATTTTCAAAAATTAAATCAACAATCCTGGATAATATTTCCCCATTTTACCCCAAAGTCACAATCCAAAAATGAAAAAATCCAAAATTATCTCGCTTTCCCCCCCAAAAGAAGATATTTAAAAAATGAAAGAGAGAGTGGTACCACCCAAAAAACCCCAAAAAGAGAAGTAAAGTCCAGATCTCACCGGGAGCGTTTTTCCTTCCTCCCTGTGACGTCCTCTTGCACCTGGCGACGTTTCCTGTGTGCAAACTCTGATCCAGTCTTTAAAACACACAATCTGCGGCGCTGGGATGAACTTGGCTTGCGGTTTAATGTTAGGTATGTTAGGTACAAACCTGAGAATCAAGCTCCAGCTGGTTTTCTACAACCCACACCTCTGACTGAACCCTGGGCTAAACTTGGGATCGACTTGATGGGACCTTTTCCACGCAGTAAGAAAGGAAATGTCTTCCTTTTTGTTGTGATCTGCCTCCCTAAAGTCCAGATCTCACCGGGAGCGTTTTTCCTTCCTCCCTGTGACGTCCTCTTGCACCTGGCGGCGTTTCCTGTGTGCAAACTCTGATCCAGTCTTTAAAACACACAATCTGCGGCGCTGGGATGAACTTGGCTTGCGGTTTAATGTCTTATCTTTGCTTTTTTTTACTTGTTTTACACGTTAAGCCAACTTTAGTCTCCCGCTGCGCAGATCTGTCTGTGTGCCTCTTCCTCTTCAGCTGCCTGGCTCCAGCTGCGTTCCCCTGCTGAGTGCCCCCGCGCGGCTGCACACGCCCCTTTTATCTCCCAAGTTCAACCACACCTGAAAAACCTGCATGATACTGCCCAAAATCAGCTTTAAATAGTGGAAATATGACATGACTTTAAATGAAATAACAAGCATCTGTTCCACAAAACAGTTTGCTACATTTATTTTTTTTACTATTATTTACTATTTTTTACTATTTTTTCATGCAGAGAAAACAAACATTTTGGTTATGTTACAATTTTATTTTATTTTTTTTACTTTTTTTTTTATAAATGAATACATGTACAGTACTGGACCGTCACCAAGCACTTAGCCTATCCTAACACAGTTTTTAAAGATGAAGGAATAAGTTGAATTGTCTGCCTTTCACATAAAGGGAGCAAGCTCCCTATGGAGCCTGCAGGGAGGAGGGAGACAATTCAACTGACTCCTTCATCTTTAAAAACTGTGTTAGGATAGGCTAAGTGCTTGGTGACTGTACAGTACTGTACATTTATCTATTTATAAATAAAAAACAATAAAAAATAAAAATACTGTATATACTGTATATTTTTAATAAATAGATAAATGTACAGTACTGTACAGTCACCAAGCACTTAGCCTATCCTAACACAGTTTTTAAAGATGAAGGAGTCAGTTGAATTGTCTCCCTCCTCCCTGCAGGCTCCATAGGGAGCTTGCTCCCTTTATGTGAAAGGGAGACAATTCAACTTATTCCTTCATCTTTAAAAACTGTGTTAGGATAGGCTAAGTGCTTGGTGACTGTCCAGTACTGTACATGTATTCATTTATTAAAAATAAAAAAAAATATATATATATTTTTTTTTACTATGTGATCCTACTTACGAATTTTTGACATACGAGCCCCCCTATAGGGACGGAACTCGCTCGTAAGTCGGGGACTACCTGTAAACAGAAAATGCAGGTTATAAGACAGGGCAGGGAGCTGCGTGGGACTGGCTTCAGCGTTAATGATCAATTTCCTAAAGAAATCCTCGATTGAAGATGCGTTTTGTTTCCAATCAGGAAGAAATTTGTTTCTGAAGGAATAAGGGCTACAGTAGCTGTTGACAAACTTTATTTTAATGGTCAGCTGTACAGGGAACGGGACGTCACTCCGTGGCTGTATTAGAGGAACAGCAGGTTAGTTTGGAGCAGGATTGTTCAATGTGCGGCCCGTGGGCCAAGTAGGGCCCGCTGGTGAGCTAAATGGTCCATCAGTGGGTGAACTTTATAAAAAAATAAAATAAAAATCAGTTTTCATTATAAATCATAGTTATTTAATGATAAGAAATACTGATAAATTAATCATGAGCGCTTGGCTTTCAGTGATTGTGGCCCTAGGGCGGTTTAGTTGAATAGTCTTGGTCTATCACTTGTTACACTGGAGGTGAATTAACTGGTATGTGTTAATTTAATTTAAAGCACAGCTCGAGTGTCTGCACTGGTGAAGGTGAACAATATCCCAGCGGTTATTGTTTGTTTTTGTTGTTAGCTTTTCTTTTAATTTTATGTTTTCTGTCCCTTTCTTTTCTTCTCAATATCATTTATTAGCACACAGGCACAAGGGCAGATATACACCCATGTCCATCCATACAAATACCTCATAAAGAAATGCAACTATGATGTATCTTCAAGAACAACACTTAGAATATTTATTAATGATAAATAGTCAACCCTCAAGGATTATGTTTTTACCTGGGTGTTTTATTATTTTTTATATTTGATAATGGGTGTGGTTTATCTATATTCTCACAATCACAAGTATGGGCACTTTAAGGTTTGTCACATGGAATATTAATGGAGCCGGTAGCCAACATAAAAAAATATAGAATCTTTAACGAGATTAAAAGATTAACGGCAGATGTTGTATTACTCCAAGAAATTAATAAATTAACCTCAACTGTGGATGAGCTAAAATCTGCTGAGTTTCCTGATGGATTTTCGGCCTGCTATAACTCGAGACGAAGGGAGGTAGCAATATTATTGCATAAAAATGTTAACCTCACAGTATTAAACACAATTATAGATCCACACGGTAGATATATAATATTAAAATTATCCATACTCAGTCAAAAATATTGTATTGTTAGTGTATATGGGCCAAATGTGGACGACACTTCTTTTTTTCATGATCTCTTTTCTATTCTATCAAATCACATGGACTGCTCAATGGTACTGGGAGGTGATCTTAACTTTGGTCTAGATGATAAAATGGACAGGCTGAATGCAGTAGGAACTCAACGTGGCTGGCAATCCATAAAAATAGTTAAACAGTACATGAGTGATTATGGTCTCTGCGATACATGGCGTTCGCTTCACCCTGATAGTAAAGAATATTCTTTCTTTTCACATGTGCATCACTCTTATTCTCGTCTGGATTTTTCATAGTAAGCAATTCCTTGCTGACCAACATTTCAGACACTAAGATACACCCTATTGCTGTCAGCAATCATGCACCAGCTACTGTAAATTTAGCTATCCATTCATCCATCCATTTTCTTCCGCTTATCCGGGGTCGGGTCGCGGGGGTAGCAGCCTAAGTAGGGAGGCCCAGACTTCCCTCTCCCCAGCCACTTGGAGCAGCTCCTCTGGGGGAATCCCAAGGCGTTCCCAGGCCAGCCGAGAAACATAGTCCCTCCAGCGTGTCCTGGGTCTTCCTCTGGGTCTCCTCCCGGTGGGACATGCCCGGAACACCTCACCAGGGAGGCGTCCAGGAGGCATCCTAACCAGATGCCCGAGCCACCTCAACTGGCTCCTCTCGATGTGGAGAAGCAGCGGCTCTACTCCGAGTCCCTCCCGGATGACTGAGCTTCTCACCCTATCTCTAAGGGAGAGTCCAGCCACCCTGCGGAGAAAACTCATTTCAGCCGCTTGTATCCGAGATCTTGTTCTTTCGGTCATAACCCAAAGCTCATGACCATAGATGAGGGTGGGAACGTAGATCGATCGGTAAATTGAGAGCTTTGCCTTTTGACTCAGCTCTCTCTTCACCACGACAGACCGGTACAGCGCCCGCTTCACTGCGGACGCTGCACCTATCCGCCTATCGATCTCACGCTCCAGTTTTCCCTCATTCGTGAACAAGATCCCGAGATACTTAAACTCCTCCACTTGGGTAAGGACCTCCTCCCCGACCCGGAGAGGGCATGCTACCCTTTTCCGGCTCAAGACCATGGCCTTGGTAAATTTAGCTAATAAGAAAGAAATCCCAAAAAGTACAAACTGGAGATTAAATATCTCACTGCTAAAAGATTAAGAATTTTTACAATACTTTAAAAAAGAATGGACATTGTATTTAGAGTTTAATGACTTACCAGGAACATCAGCAGGTACACTCTGGGAGGCTAGGAAGACAGTTATGAGAGGCAAAATAATTTCGTATTCAACAAATAAAAAGAAAATAAACGTATTGAGGAATTAGAGAAATCCATCAAATTACTTGAAGGTTTACAAGGAGAGGATATACAGAAAAAACTACGCAAGACAAAGTTAGAATTAAATGAATGTATTGACAAAAACAACAAATTCTTGGTACAAAGGCTTCGACTGGAACATTTTGAACACAGTAATAAATCAGGGAGCTTTTTAGCAAACCAACTCAAATTAAACAAAGAAAAAAACATCTATATATGGTATTAAAGACACAAATGAAAATATAACTTATGATGAGGGAAAAGTAAACTGTGTTTTTAGAGATTTTTATAAAACTCTATACATTCCATAAATAAATCCAACAGATGAGGATATCAATCAATTCTTGGAGAGAGTAACACTTCTAATATTAGACAATAGTCAATCATCAGAACTAGACTCACCATTAACATCAAACGAACTCCGTGAAGCCATCAAAAAAAAAAGCCAAATAATAAATCTCCTGGTCCTGATGGCTATCCAGCAGAATTTTATAAAGAATTTTGGAATATATTGGAACTAGTATTTCACAGAATGCTACTAGAGACAAAAGAAAATGGCAGGCTTCCAACACATATGAATTCAACCAACATTAGTCTCCTTTTAAAACCAGGCAAGGACCCAGTATTACCTACCAGTTATCGTCCCATCTCGCTTATTAATGTTGATGTTAAAATAATTTGTAAAACCCTCTCTAAAAGATTAGAGAAGATAACTCCTTTCATTATTCATCCTGATCGAACTGGATTCATAAAAGGAAGGCACTCGACCATGAACACTCGCAGATTATATAATAGAGTATTCATATAGTAAAAATATTGAAACAGTTATTTTATCTTTAGACGCAGAAAAAGCATTCGATAGAGTAAATTGGAATTTTTTTATATGCTACTTTGATTAAATTTGGATTTGGAAACTATTTTATTAATTGGTTAAAAATATTATGTAACTCACGAAAAAAATGTGTCAGGGCAAATAATCAAATATCTTCAAGCTTTTGTTTACAGAGGGGCACCAGGCAGGGATGCCCACTCTCACCCGCGCTATTTGCTATGCTTATTGAACCTTTAGCAGCAGCAATAAGGCAAACAGCTAATATTAAAGGCATACAGTGTAAAAATATAGAACATAAAATTAGTCTTCATGCTGACGATGTTTTACTTTTTATTTACAACTCAGAAAACTCTATATCTAATGTTATCGAATTAATAAACTCATTCTCACAAGTTTCTGATTATTCTATAAATTGGTCAAAATCTATAGTTCTTCCAATACATTGTGTGTTTAATACATCTTTAAATGAAAGACTACAATCAGGTAACATTACATACTTGGGTATCTCAAATAATCATATACCACTTTTAAAGAAAATTGAAGACGATCTTACTAGACGGAAATCTCTAACCATATCACTTATGGGAAGAGTTGTCTCAGTAAAAATGATGGTCCTGTCGAGAATGTTTTTTATTCTCAATGATTCCAAATAAACCTTCAAATGAATGGTTTAAGTCCTTGAACTCTTTCATATCTAAATTACTTAGGAAAAACAAAACTCTACGTATTAGCTTAAAAACACTACAGAAATCTAAAGAAACCGGAGGATTAGAACTTCCAAACTTTTATCACTACTATTTAGCCAATAGGTTAGAATATATTTCAAAGTGGCTAAATCCAAATGCACTAGATGTTACTTGGATAGACATATAGCAAACTTTATGTAATAATATTAGGATTTCAGATCTGCCATTTATTAGTACAAATATAAAAAAACATGTTTGCTTTAAAAGTATCAGTATTAGCTCATCTCTGACAGCATGGTGGGAGTATCTGAAAATGACAAAGTCTTCACTACTCCCATGCAGACAAACACCCATCTGGAACAATCCTGACATACAGAAAGAAAATAATATGTTAAATTTCTCAGGTTGGAGAGTTAAGGGAATTGAACGTCTGACATATTTGATGGTGTAGACTTTATTTCATTTAATGAATTAATAATATTCATTCATTCATTCATTCAACCTTTATTTATACAGGCTAGCCTCGTTGAGCCACGGGGACTCATTTACAAGAGGGACCTGTCTCACTCACACCCAGGGTCAATTTAGAGTTACCAATTAGCTTAACATGCATGTTTTTGGACTGTGGGAGGAAACCGGAGCACCCGGAGAAAACCCACGCATGCACGGAGAGAACATGCAAACTCCACCCAGAAAGGCCCCCGGGCCAGGATTTGAACCAAGGTCCTGCTCGCTGAGAGGCAGCAGCTCTACCATTTGTGCCACCGTGCTGCCAATATAATATGGCATTGACAATAAATACTTCTTAGAATATCAACAAATTAAGTCTATTATAAAAAATAAATTTAAGCTTAATAGAGAATCGTTAGAAACACCAATATGTGTGTCAGAATTCATTAATCTTAAACCACCCAAATTGTTATCTAAAATATACAAGAAATTGTCTAGAATCGATGACTCCATAACGCTTCCTGTTGCAAAATGGGAGACAGATTTATCAGTCAACTTTGACCAAAACACCTGGTCTCAAATATGTTTAAAAACATTTAAAATGACTAGAATCTCCAATTTACAATTATACAGTATAAAGTTCTCTATAGAGTACATTATACAGGTCAACGAATGTTTAAGATGGGATTTACATCATCTAACAATTGCTCACAGTGCACAAGCAATATACTTGATGACTATATCCACGCACTCTAGTTCTGTCCACCCGTTCAGAGGTTCTGGGTCCAGGTATGTGAGGACTTGTCTAAATGTCTGAAATGTAACATTCCAGTCTCTCCGTCTGTTTGCTTATTGGCTATCCTTGAAGATGAAAAAATATATACCTAGTGTGATTTTCACTGCCTTATGTATCGCAAAGAAAACTATACTCCTAAATTGGAATAATAAAAATAATCTTAGCATTTATCAGTATAAAAATCTTCTGTTAGATCATATTAGTCTTGAAACAGCATCTGCCGACACATCGGATCAATTTCTCTGGCATTCTTTGATCGGCTCCGTTACATAGTGGGGGTGGGGGGTCTGGGGTCTAGCCTTGTGAGGCACTGGGGCTGATGGGGGGGTGTCGGGGTTTGGGACGCCGGGGGTTGGGGCTGTTTGGGCGGGGAGGGCCCTGCCTTCAACCTGGGGAGGACCTGGGTGGTTCTGGTGGATGTCTGCTGGGGGCTGCATGCGGGGCCTCAGGTGGACTGTGGTAGCGGTCATGGGTCGCCGGTTGGTGGCCCGGCTGGGTTGGTTTTGGGGTGGGCGTCGTGGGCTTGGGATTCTGGAGACGTGTCGTCCCCGGGCTTGGTCCTGGTGGGGGTGGGGGATCTTGAGCTCTGGCGGGCGGGTCACCTGGCTTTGGGCTGGCCTGCGCTCTGGTGTCCGACGCTGGCCGGGGGGCCCTCGGCTCGCTGGTGGATTGGGGTTCGTGGGTTGGGGGTTTAGAGGCGTGCCTGGTGGCCCATGGGAGGGGGCAGGGTGACCCAGCCTGGGTGTCTAGTGTGTTATATGTTCTGAGAGTTGTTAGTGTGATGGGTGGGTGTAGTATTTCTTCTGGGGTGGGGACTGGGTAATGTCCTTGATGATGGTCTGGGACTATGCATGGCCGGTTGGCTGGCCCTTTCCTATGGTGAGGGCATGCTCCCGGTGCTCCCTGGCTCTGTCTGTGGTTGTGCGGACGCTCTTGGCCATGTCGTCCATGTGGGATTTTGCGTCCTCTTAGGCGGCGGGCTGACTGCGCTTAGTAGGGGTCTTGGCGTCCCTGGTGGGTGTGGGCTGTTGGTCCTACTGCTGGCGGCCCTCATGGTCCTGTCCCTCTCTGGTCTGGAGCTCAATGGGCATGGCGGTCGGAGAGATGTTTTGGCCTCGCTCCTTGAGTGGACCCTGGGGAGCTGGGGGGACCTGTTGGGTCAGCGGGGGAGCTGACTCCCTGCGGGAGCATTTGTTCCTGCAGTTATTTTCTCCCCATCCCTCACCGCACACCTCCACCCTCTTCATTTCAAATTTAATACATGTAGGGATTT
This sequence comes from Garcialebias charrua, assembly GCA_038048925.1. Classification (NCBI taxonomy): domain Eukaryota; kingdom Metazoa; phylum Chordata; class Actinopteri; order Cyprinodontiformes; family Rivulidae; genus Garcialebias; species Garcialebias charrua. The sequence continues at coordinate 8,551 of JBBPBX010003962.1, forward strand.
TGAGGCTCGGGTGTGCTGCAACGTTTTTACATCTCTGTTGTGCAGTACCACCTAGGACTCAATTTTATTATACACCTTAGACATTCACTCATAAACATCCTCATAACATTCACATATAGGAACTTGGAGTGGGCACTATGGTTATGGGTGGCGGGATGACACCACTCTCGCCTCCTGTGCCTGTGCTCACTTACAATGATGCATTTAGACAGTAAGGGCTTGGGTTAGAGTTGGGGTGGAGGGGAAACTGGCATTATGCCAGCCTTTGCTCCTTCTCTTTCCCTTTTTTTTTAATTGCACTTTACTACAACACACTTCAACAGCACATCTGGGGGAGGGGTGGGTGTGTCGGGGTCTAGTGTTTTTTTTTTGTTGAACCCCCTTGCTCCCTGACGGCCATTCTGGGGGTGGGGTCTGGTAAAGTGGCAGACCGTCGGGTGTTGTCCTGGGCCTTAGGGGGTGGGGGTCGGGGCCTGGGGGTTTGCTGTGGGCGGGGCTGGCGCTGCGCTCTCCCTGGGGCTGCTTGGGCTGGGGTGTCCTGTTATAATAATAATAATAATAATAATCATTTTATTTAAAAGCGCCTTTCATGACACCCAAGGACACTTAACAAACCAACACAGTGAATACAGAGCAAACATTATCAGCGACAAATTGAAATATAAAATACATAAAGGATATAAAATGGAAGATAAAAATACATTTAGTAAAGTTAATGATAAGCTAGTCTAAAGAGATGTGTTTTCAGGGCAGTCTTGAACAGAGAAAGGGAGGTGGTGTTTCGAAGGTCGGGCGGTAGAGCGTTCCAGAGGTGAGGGGCAGAGCAGGTGAAGGCCCTGCTCCCCATGGTGGAGAGGCGGGCAGAGGGTACATGGAGTTGTAGTGAAGAGGAGGACCTGAGAGAGCGTGATGGGATGGAGATTTGTAGGAGGTCAGATAGATAAGGAGGGGCAAGGTTGTGGATAGCTTTGAACGTGAGGAGTAGAATTTTGAAGATGATGCGTGATTTAACCGGGAGCCAGTGGAGCTGCTGCAGGACAGGAGTGATGTGATCATAGTAGGAGGTTTGAGTGATGACACGGGCAGCTGAGTTCTGGACCATCTGTAACTTGTGGAGAGATTTGTTGGGGAGGCCGTAGAGAAGGGAGTTGCAGTAGTCAATACGGGAAGTCACAAGACTGTGCACCAGGATGGCTGTGGAGCGGGGCGTGAGAGAAGGACGGAGACGGTTAATATTACGGAGGTGGAAATAGGCAGACCGAGTAATATTGTTGATGTGTGAAGTGAAGGAGAGAGTGGTGTCGAGGATGACACCGAGGCTCTTGACCTGAGGGGAGGGGGATAGCAGAGAGTTGTTAAGGGGGACGAGAAGATGTTCTGATTTTGAAATAGAGTTTTTGGTACCGACGAGAATGACTTCTGTTTTGTTGCTGTTTAGTTGAAGGAAATTGTTAGAAAACCAGTGATTTAGCTCGTTGAGACAGTCGGTGAGGATGGAGGGTGGGTGGGTGGAGTTTGGTTTTGATGACAAGTAGAGCTGCGTGTCATCAGCATAGCAGTGGAAATGGATGCCGTGTTTGCGGAAGATGTGGCCTAGAGGAAGGAGGTAAATGATGAAGAGGAGGGGTCCGAGGACAGAGCCTTGGGGGACACCCGTGGAGACAGGGGAAGACTGGGAACGGAAGGATTTAAGCTGAATGAATTGAGTGCGGTCAGAGAGATAGGAGGTGAACCAGTCTAACGGGGTACCTGAGATGCCAATGGAGGTTAGTCTGTTGAGGAGGATAGAATGACAGATGGTGTCGAAGGCAGAACTTAGATCAAGAAGAATGAGGATGGACAGAAGACCAGAGTCAGCAGCAAGAAGAAGGTCGTTAGTGATTTTTACTAGGGCTGTTTCGGTGCTATGGTGGGGGCGAAATCCAGATTGAAACTCTTCATAAATGTTGTTGTTGGACAGGTGAGAGTGAAGTTGACTAGCAACAGTTTTTTCAAGGATCTTGGAGATGAAGGGCAGATTGGAGATCGGACGAAGATTACTGAAGTTGGTGAAGTCAAGACCTGGTTTCTTGATGATGGGGGTGATGGCAGCAGATTTGAAGGCTGTGGGAACAGTGCCAGAGGTTAGGGAGGAGTGGATGATATTAGTGATGATAGGGAGCAGAGACGGGAGACAGGATTTAACAAGAACTGTGGGGAATGGGTCAAGTTGACAGGATGAGGACTTGGACTTGCTGATAATGTCTGCAATGTTATCAGCAGGGGGGAGGGAGAAGACAGAGAAAGGGAGGGAGGGAGGGGGGAGTTCAACAAGGATGCTGGGGGCAGTATTTGGTCCAAGGTGTTTATGAATTGAAATAATCTTTTCATTGAAATATGACATAATGGAGTTGCAAAATTCTGTGGAAACCATGTGAGAGGGCAGGGAGTTAGGAGATGAGACAGAACGGTGGAGGAGAGAGAACAATGTTTTTGAATTACCAACATTAGAACTGATGATGTCTGAGAAGTAGCTGGATTTGGCTTGAGAAATACTGTTCTTGTAATGGATGAGGTGGTTTGCATAAAGTTCCTTGTGAATTGTGAGACCGGATTTTTTATAAAGACGCTCTAGCCGCCGACCTTTTGTTTTCAGGGAGCGGAGTGCTGGAGTGAACCAGGGTGCAGAGTTGGAGAAGGAAACAGTCCGGGTTTTCAGGGGAGCAACAGAGTTAAGGATGTTGGTTAGGCTGGTGTTGTATAATGTGACAAGATCATCTGGGTTGGAGGAGCTGAAGGTGGAGAGGGTATCATTAATATGAGATAAGAGAGTGTCATGGTTGATATTCTTGATATTACGGAAGGAAAGAGTGCGTTGAGGTTTGTTGGTTGAGGTTTGTTATGGCCATTAATTAATGACAATAGGGGCGAGAACAAATACAGATCTCACGAGAACAAATATATACACTCGAGGGAGCAAATGACACCCACGAGAGCGCAAATCAGACCCGCACACGTAATGGGGATGAGCGTGAGCGTAGAAAAGAGATCTGAGCGCCCGCACGTGCACTCGGTGAACAACTACATGCCCACGCGTGCAAAATGTATGTACGGTTTGCCTCTGCCTCTCGCTCACGGTTCAGAATTTTGGCAGTCGGTTGGCAGAGCCATCCGGCCTCTATATCAGGACACATGATTTGCTAGAGTCCCTTGTCCTCTGTGATTGGATAGAATACTTCCTGTCAATCAATTCAATAGGCATGTCAGCAAATGACCAATCAGCAACCTTAATTAGTCCTGTAGGTAAACGCTCCTTGTCTGTGGAGCTGCGCTGCAGCTGCTCAGGGTGGATACTCGAGTATGATGTCTGAACCCTCTGTGCACAGTACGCACGGACGTACGTGGGAGTATACTAGGGGCTGTAGAGTGAAAAAGTCTGCTCAAACTATAGAACCAAAAAATAAATCCCCCACAAAAATACCGGTAACTAGATAAAATCAAAGCTCAATATCTGATGAGCATAAATGTAGCTTACAAAAAAATATGTTGCCTTTAGTGTAGTTGCGAAAATATTTAAAATAATTTATTTTAAATAGAAAGTTTTGCTAGGCAAAGATTAAATTTTTTAATCGTGAACAATCTCGAAAATATTTCCCATTAAAGTCAATTAATGTAATTTGTATGTGCAATATTAAATTATGACTTAAAGGGGACCACACATACAAAATTCACTTTTTAATGTTTTTTTTACTGAACTTTGGGTATGTACTTCATAAAAAAACAGTCCTAGTGCTAAAAAAATGCACCCAGTGGTTTATTTACTCTAAGTATATTTATTTATCTTTGATAGAAACACTCCGATTGCACTTCCTGCGGTTTGTGACGTCACAAACCGTAGCCACAACCCACACCAAACCTGAGTCCAGCCCCTCAACTAGCAACCCCTGGTGCGGCTCAACCCACTTCAGTATAAAAAACGTCACCGTTGCCGAGCAGTTTTGGAGCTGACCTGGCGGTCATTTATTTATTTATTCATTTATTTAGCCCCCGGGGGGGCTATGGGCTCAGCCCTGCTCCAGCCAGCAGCACATCTTGAGTAAAACCAGAATGTTTTATTACCTTGTTTGAATGAACTCTGTCTCGTTGAAACTGTGCACACACACTCTCGCGGTTTGGACTTGTTTCTTATATGATGAAGGACTGCTTTTGCACAACTGTCAGTTTGGTTGAGCGGTTACGACACTTGAACGCCACGCAGGAGAGCGGAGATCGCATCCTGTCAACGGCATCTTTTTTTTTCCCCCTTTTTTTTTAAAGCCTTTTGTTTCGGTGAAATCGGGGTGAGACTAGATATATACATCGACATAATAATACTTTATAATTGTTATTTTTACGTTTTAGTTCAATTTTTAGTGTAATAGCGATCGCTCCCAACGCGCAGCCGGCAGAAAACTGCACACACAACACTCTCTCGCGGGGCGACAGTCTGTACCATCAAGCACCACTGATCGATATATTTTCAGATTAGCAACTTATTTATTTTAATAATACCTTTCACTTCATCAAAATCTAATCAAAACTCCAGCGTTCTAAAAGTAGGTGGTTGTATGTATTTCTTATACGATGAAGGACTGCTGTTGTTCAACTGAACCTATAGGTCAGTGAGTTAATACACTGGTGTCGCACCCAAATGACCGGGGTTCGCGTCCCGGCCACGGCATCTTTTTTTTTTTTTTTCCCAGTTAGCTGCTGGCTTTTGAGGACAGTGTGGGTCCGGTCCGGTCAGAGGTTAGGTTGCCTCATACGGATAAATTAACTGGAAACACTCTGTGAAGTTTGCGTTTGTCTGGATTGGATGTGCAACCGTGGACCAAAGCGCCGCATGCAACTAGCAGGAGCTACGCGGGCTGTTTGTTACCGAAGGAGGAGGAAGAGCTCGGATTCGGGAGGGCATGATAATAGGAGCAGCTAATGGCGGCGCACACAAACAGCTTTCAGTAAGTTATCTTTTAAGCTAGCACTAACAGTAAGTAAAACGAGTAATAAAAAAAGGCTAATTTTAAAACAACAACAGATTTGAGATACTGGCAGTTACAGAGGGCGGAGACAGAGTTTTGACGGGCGTGGACTTCAGAGCTCATTATCATAAACAGCTCGTTTAGAACGGAAGTTAGAAATGGCAGAATTAAAAAGGGTATAATTTATTATCTAAGAATTATTTTTTGTATTAAATTGAATGAACGGGGTCTGGATAGCACACAGACATACCATAAAAATTTAAAAAAACAATATGTGGTCCCCTTTAAAGATGTTTAGAACATTTTTAAAGTAATGTTTTAGGTTTAGAAATGTTCCATACATTAAAAAGGCACTTTTTAACAGCAGTGTTGTCCAAACAATTAAAGTATTTCTAATGAACATGAACATCTCAAATATGAAAACAAAGCTATTTTTTAGGGCAAAATGTTTTTACTTTATTTTAGAGAGAAAGTAAATAATTCCTTCAAACCCAGAACTACAATCATAACAGATTAACTACAAATTCAAACTCTGTGTTTTTTCTGATATGTTACAAGAATAAACCTTTTTAAATCAAATACTCAAAAATCCAGGTAGATCAATCTAACCAAGTTAAGTCAGGTCTTCTGAACAGATTCTTCTTCGTTGAAATGTTTTGTCTTTTATTCAAGACTGAGAAGGTGCTAAAATCTCAGTCAAATAACACTCATCAACCAGTTTCTGATAGGCAGAAGCAGTATTCACATGTTAAAGGAGGACAATCTGCCTAACAATTGAAGAACTCTGTTTTATACCACTGATTACCTATTGTAACCTTCCTTTTTTTCCATATCTGATTGTGGCGGCCCGGATTAATTTCTGCTGCGGCTACGTGTTCATGCCCCCCCTCTCAAGGATGGTGTGTGCGTCAGTTGCAATGTTTTTGTGCTGCGGTGCAATGGCGATGCCAATAAAGATATATTCTATTCTATTCTATATTCACCATGGGATGAGTGATTCTATTGATATTCTAACATACATATTCTTTATAAGAGAGGAGTTTATAGAGTAGTAATAAGTGATCTTTGTGAAGAGAATCCATCCATCTTTAAACAGGCAGGGGTCTCCATATTCAACTATCACACATACTGTACTGTTATTTCATCACTCAGGGCCAGTTTACACGGCGCGTATTTTGAGTGTAACCGCTACTTTCTCTTTGCGACTTTGCTTATCGCCTACACGACGCTGCTGGCCCCCCTCGATGACACCGATACTTTTCTGACCCTGCTCTCAAGGTGGAAGTTTTTCGCTGACCCCCCGTTGATAATGTAAACATCTCCCGTGGAGCTTTTGTTTGAACACATGCACGCAGCACGCACGCGCAGACAGCCGGCATTTTAACAATGGCGGTGGACTGGACAGTGGACACACGCACCACTTTCTGAACTATAGCTGATGGAATATATTTTGATTCTCATATTTAATTATTCTACACCTTACCTGCATCTGTGTTGGAAGAGAGCAGCTGCCTGGATCCAGTTGTCTGTTAACGAGGCAGTCGGACATTTCACGTGTCACGCTGCACTATAACATACTAAATGTGCTATATATTAACAGTTTAACAATAATAAACAGTATTTATGTTAGCGTGGGAGATATTTACATTTATCTGAGCTAAATGAAGCTATCTGGACTCGTTACGTCATGCCTAACATGCTGCATGTTGAAAATGAAGACACCAGGTTGATTTTTAATTTATTTATTTATTCAACACCACAAACTCATGTCACAAACACTGAGAATTAAATTGAACACTTTTAAAAACACGTTAACCGAACTTTAATGAACTGGACTCTGTTGTTTTCATCCTGCTGGACACTGGACCCACATCCGAACCGCCGGTCTGCTTCGTGGAACAGCTTCGACCTCGCAGGAAAAAAATAAAAATAAAACCTCAGTTGGTTGTTCTGTGATCGAACTAAACACAAGGAAACATTATTAAGAACATGGTTTACCTTGTAGCGCTGCTGTAAATCAGCTGATTCTCACGGACTAAAGTCAGACATGTTGACTCGGTTCCGGTCCAGTCAGCAACTGGTGTGCAGATGAAGCGGTCCACTTGGTGTCAGATCTGTTGACTCTTATCCAAATTCCAGCTTTAACTTGTTGTTAACTTGTTGACAACAACTTGTAGTAGCTGAACTTTTAGCCAGAGAGGAAAACAGGCTGCCTCGTGTGCTTTGTTTACCTCAAGCAGCAGTGGGTGGCGCATGCGCAGTAGTGAAGGTTCCAAAGATCACAGCGCCATCTACAGGCCCAGCATGGTAACTACAGTAAATTCATGAGTACGGGGGGTGGAGGGGGAGAGAGTCGTATCCACAGAATTCGCCCATGTCAACGCAAAACTTTCAACCTAATTAACATACCCAAAAGTTGCGTTTCCCCCACACAGTGTCCGTGTAAACAGGGCCTCAGTCCTTTGTGAACAATAAGCAGCCATCAGGACTTTAAAGACCAGCTGTTGGCTGATGTCCTCCTTTTACATGTGAATAGCTTTTTTCTGAACAGCATCACAGGCATGAAGAGTTGTAAAGTCAATCAACAGCAGCTGTCAATCAATTTGTAGAGCGAGATAACATACATTTACAAGAATCTAATATTTATTTCACATGAATTTATCTTTAATTTTTATTTTGCAGCAGTTACAGCTTAATGCATACAGCACAAAACTTTGTTTTCTGTAACTACAGACAAGATTACCGGTATTCTGAAATACTAAATATTTCCTCCACTAAAAACTATGTCTTAGAGCTGCCAGCCTCAAATAAATATTTTCTTCTTCTTCTTTTGACTTTTCCCTTTTCAGGGGTTGCCACAGCGAGTCATCCTCCTCCACCTCACTCTGTCCTCTGCATCCTCTGTCCTCACTCCAACTACCTTCATGTCCTCTCCAGTGGTGGAGAAAGTACTCAAACACTGTACTTAAGTAAAAGTACAAATAAACAGACAAAAATGTACTCTAGTAAAAGTAGAAGTACCATATTAATGTTTTTACTTAAGTAGAAGTAAATAAGTACTTGATTGAGGTGGCCGTGGTGTAGTGGTAATGGCAGTCGTCCCCCGATCGGAAGGTTGGAGGTTCGAATCCCGGTTCCCCACACCATGTGTCGTGTCCCTGGGCAAGACACTAATCCCCGAGTTGCTCCCGGTAGGACTGGAAAGCGCCTTGCATGGCAGTCTGCCGCTACCGGTGTATGAATGTCTGAATGAATGGGTGGATGGTTGGTATTGTAAAGCGCTTTGGGCCCCCTCAAAGGGGGCTGGAAAGTGCTATATAAATAAGCTCCATTTACCATTTTAAAAATACTTAAAGTATTAAAGTAAAAGTACTTGCTGAATGTATTACCTAATCCAATGATCTACAATATCATAAGTGTGCATAATGTATGTATATTTTCTGTAATACATTAATAGTGTTGAGTCATTTTAATGAACAATACTGCAGATAATGCACATTTTTATTGTGTTTACTCTGTGACACAGTTCCCACTTGGACTTGATTTGATTTGATTTGATGTTTATTCATTCATTTTAAAAGAACAATACAAGACAGTTTCATCAGATACAAGAATACAAGTAGGATAAAATGAAGGGAGCAGAAAGAAGATGAAATCTTATTATATCTACCCCTTATTTCACAGTTTGTTCAACCAATGATAACCTTCAAGCAACATCACAGAATGAATAATTCTACTTATTTTTCTAACTGTAATACACAAACTACATCACAAAATGAATAAATCTACTTAATTTTCCTACCTCCAGATGCAGGAAAAGAGCCACCTGCATCATGAAAGACCTCACTCATCCAGCACACTCACTCTTTGCCCCACTCCCCTCAGGACGGAGGTTGAGGAGCATCAAGTGTAGAACCACTAGACTGAGGAACAGCTTCTACCCTGAGGCTGTTAGACTCATGAATAAATAAAAATAAAATAAAAAATAAACACTGCAAAATATCACATCATGCTGATGCTGATCTGTTTTCTTGTTGCTGTGTTCATCTGTGTTCATCTGTGACCATCTGCTCATACAAACTCATGTTCGTGCTGCTGTTTATTCCCACTATATTAGGCTTAGTGTATTACTAGTTGATGTTTTTCTTAGTTAATCCTAGATGTTATTACTGTTTTTCTCTTTCATTTGTTGTTGGATGTAACTGGGACCTCGTGTACATAATCTCGTTTTCATCACATGTACCACATGCGGTGCAAATGACAATAAAGACTCTCTGACTCTGACTAACTGTAATACACAAACTACATCACAAAATGAATAATTCTACTTAATTTTCCTAACTAATACATAAACTAGATCACAAAATGAATAATTCTACTTAATTTTTCTAACTGTAATACACAAACTACATCACCCATAATTCTACTTACTTTTTCTAACTGTGATACACAAACTACATCACAAAATGAATAATTCTACTTAATTTTTCTAACTAATACACAATTTTTCTAACTAATACACAAAATACATCACACTTAATTTTTTTTTCTACTTAATTTTCCTATTTTTTTATTATTTTTTTCTACTTAATTTTGTAATTTTGACTTGTTATTCTGTGCAGCAGAATTTCAGGGATGACATACAGAGTTAAATGTCATTAAGCAAAATAAGAAAGATTATACCTGTGAAAGTTTTTATTTAACACAAACCAATGTGTTATTTTAACTGCAGTAAACACATTTAAGTAAAAGTTGTCTGCCTGAAAAAAGGACCATTATACACAACTAACAAAGGAACAGGCTCTGATCATTTCAACTGCAGTTTGTCATCAGCTCTAGTTAAAATACGGTCTAGTCAACTTGTAATGGATCAACAATGAATAATATTTTAACTTCCTGACACCATTTTCAAAACTTGGACCCGAGCGTCGAGTCATTTGGAGATACAAATAAACAGTCTCCCTCTTACAATGCTGTTATTGCTAGTATCACTCAGCCCTCTGTGAATAGCAAACAACCATCAGGGTGCTAATGATCCATTGTTAGGCTGATGGCCCTCCTTGATCATGTGAGCAGCTGGTTTCAGGCTGTCATCAGCCAACTGGTTGTGTAACACTGTGAGAGGGTGCTATTTATAAGACTGAGCTGAATACAGCAACTCAGACTGAGGAAGTCTTTCGGACGAAAGACGAAACGTTTCTACATTTTTTTTTGCTTTGTTTTGTTTTGTTTTTTGAATGTCCAGAGGACCAGACTTAGCTTTTTTAGATTTTTCTACCTGGATTATTGAGCATGCATCAGAGCATTTGGAGACATCTCTTGTCTCCTAACATCCCATGAACTGACACATTTTAAAATTGCAGCAAGAATTTCTTGTTCAAGTTCAGAAGAAGTTGGTTTTCAAAGTTTTTGAGTCCAGTCTGTCTCTTTTGGGAGAGAGAATCTGTCCTGCTGTACTGAACAGTCTTTCAATAATCTTTCAATAATATTATAAGTCTTTCAATAATTTTTCAATAAGGCCATGGGTGGTGTGTATCTTCTGGCTGAATCTCCGTGGTGGAATCCATTTTGGGTGTGTTAGTGGTGCTGTGCTCCCAGCTCAATGACGTATACACTAGAACAGGGGTCTGCAACCTGTGGCTCTTGAGCCACATGCGGCTCTTTGGCCCCTCTGCTGCGGCTCTTTCAAGCTTTGACCAAAACTAACAAAACTGAATTTTATTGGTTGTTATACAAACAACAAAAAAGGACTACTGGTAGTTTTAGCAGCTTGCTTGTCATTTCTTTTGCAAATATGTGAATACTGCAACAAGTACAAGGAGTAAAACATATACTTTAATCTAAAAAAGTTAATTCTGGTCCTCTGGACATTCAAAAAAACAACAAACAAACAAAAAAAAATTGTAGAAACGTTTTGTCTTTCCTTCGAAAGACTTCTTCAGTCTGAGGTGCTGTATTCAGCTCAGTCTTTTAAATCCCTACTGTAACTTTATGCTTTATTTCTATACTTAATTATTTTTTCCACAATATTTTTTTTACCTAGGTCTGCATAGTTCATAGTTTTTATTAAATAAAAAATCCTTTAAAAGAATCTAGTCTTTTCATTTGTCTAAAATTGTAAAAATTAAAATTATTAGTTATTTTATATTCATAAAGTCACCCTTAGTGGGCACAAAAGCCCCTTCCAACAAACCTAACTTGGCCCATGGGCCACCAGTTGATAACCACAGTTGTAGCATGTTGTTGCGGCTCTGAACACTTTTAATTTAGTGAACAAATGTGTAAAATGGCTCTTTTGATTGTAAAGGTTGCAGACCCCTGCACTAGAATATACGTCATTGGTCCAGCTCTTCTTGAAGCCAGGTCTAATGTTACCTGTCCACCTTGCAGTGAATCAATGGACCAACTCCCCTCTAACCAACATCAGTTACTTTCAAACTAACAACAAATCAAAAAGCTGCAACGTGAATGTAACTTGTAACTCAACACATTATAGAAATGTTATGTAGTAGAAAGTACAGATACTTCATGTAAAATGTAGTGGAGTAAAAGTAAAAAGTACCCATGTTTAACTCTACTTAAGTAAAGTACAGATACATGAATAATAATAATAATAATAATAATCATCATTTTATTTAAAAGCGCCTTTCAGGACACCCAAGGACACTTAACAAACCAATACAATACAGATCAAACATTATCAGCGACAAATTGAAATATAAAATACATAAAGGATATAAAATGAAAAATAAAAATACATTTAGTAAAGTTAATGATAAGCTAGTCTAAAGAGATGTGTTTTCAGGGCTGTCTTGAACAGAGAAAGGGAGGTGGTGTTTCGAAGGTCTGGCGGTAGAGCGTTCCAGAGGTGAGGGGCAGAGCAGGTGAAGGCCCTGCTCCCCATGGTGGAGAGGCAGGCAGAGGGTACATGGAGATGTAGCGAAGAGGAGGATCTGAGAGAGCGTGATGGGATGGAGATTTGTAGGAGGTCAGATAGATAAGGAGGGGCAAGGTTGTGGATAGATTTGAACGTGAGGAGTAGAATTTTGAAGATGATGCGTGATTTAACCGGGAGCCAGTGGAGCTGCTGCAGGACAGGAGTGATGTGGTTATAGTAGGAGGAGCCAGTGGAGCTGCTGCAGGACAGGAGTGATGTGGTTATAGTAGGAGGTTTGAGTGATGACACGGGCAGCTGAGTTCTGGACCATCTGTAACTTGTGGAGAGATTTGTTGGGGAGGCCGTAGAGAAGGGAGTTGCAGTAATCAATACGGGAAGTCACAAGACTGTGCACCAGGATGGCTGTGGAGCGGGGTGTGAGAGAAGGACGGAGACGGTTAATATTACGGAGGTGGAAATAGGCAGACCGAGTAATATTGTTGATGTGTGAAGTGAAGGAGAGAGTGGTGTCGAGGATGACACCGAGACTCTTGACCTGAGGGGAGGGGGATAGCAGAGAGTTGTTAAGGGGGACGAGAAGATGTTCTGATTTTGAAATAGAGTTTTTGGTACCGACAAGAATGATTTCTGTTTTGTTACTGTTTAGTTGAAGGAAATTGTTAGAAAACCAGTGATTTAGCTCATTGAGACAGTCGGTGAGGATGGAGGGTGGGTGGGTGGAGTTAGGTTTTGATGACAAGTAGAGCTGTGTGTCATCAGCATAACAGTGGAAATGGACGCCGTATTTGCGGAAGATGTGACCTAGAGGAAGGAGGTAAATGATGAAGAGGAGGGGTCCGAGGACAGAGCCTTGGGGGACACCCGTGGAGACAGGGGAAGACTGGGAGCGGAAGGATTTAAGCTGAATGAACAACTCATTCTCACTCCCTACTCGTCATATATTGATGATAAGGGTCAGTGTCCCTCCGCGTCGCATACTTGACGTGTCGGGTCGCCCCTTCTCATCATTATTTGGTGTGCAGGGTAATGTTAAGTTGTGATCTTCTCTTCCGGTTTGGATAGTGAAGCACTTTCATATTTACTTATTTTTTATGAACAGGAATGATTTTTCTGGCAAAATTTAAACCTTAAGCCTAACCTTATAACAAACCCTAAACTTAACCATTCACCTTTTATTTGACCCTTGAACCCCAAACAAACCAATGAGAGCACCCTGCACACCAAAAATGATGAGAAGGGGCGACCCGACACATCAAGTATGTGACGCGGAGGGACCCTGACCCTTATCATCAATATATGACGAGTAGGGAGTGAGCACATGTTGGAATGAATTGAGTACGATCAGAGAGATAGGAGTTGAACCAGTCTAATGGGGTACCTGCAGGCTGCACAGTTGAAGAGAGGAAAGCTCTACAGAGAGTGGTGAAGGCTGCACAGAAGTCTGTTGGAGTCAGTCTCCCCACCATCACAGACATTTACACCTCCAGATGCAGGAAAAGAGCCACCTGCATCATGAAAGACCTCACTCACCCAGCACACTCACTCTTTGCCCCACTCCCCTCAGGACGGAGGTTGAGGAGCATCAAATGTAGAACCACTAGACTGAGGAACAGCTTCTACCCTGAGGCTGTTAGACTCATGAATAAATAAAAATAAAATAAAAAATAAACACTGCAAAATATCACATCATGCTGATGCTGATCTGTTTTCTTGTTGCTGTATTCATCTGTGACCATCTGCTCATACAAACTCATGTTCGTGCTGCTGTTTATTCCCACTATATTAGGCTTAGTGTATTACTAGTTGATGTTTTTCTTAGTTAATTCTAGATGTTATTACTGTTTTTCTCTTGCATTTGTTGTTGGATGTAACTGGGACCCCGTGTACATAATCTCGTTTTCATCACATGTACCACATGCGGTGCAAATGACAATAAAGACTCTTTTAATGCTCTTAATGCTCTTAATTAATCTCTTAATACCTGAGATGCCAATGGAGGTTAGTCTGTTGAGGAGGATATAATGACAGATGGTGTCGAAGACAGAACTTAGATCAAGAAGAATGAGGATGGATAGAAGACCAGAGTCAGCAGCAAGAAGAAGGTCGTTAGTAATTTTTACTAGAGCTGTTTCGGTGCTATGGTGGGGGCGAAAACCAGATTGAAACTCTTCATAAATGTTATTGTTGGACAGGTGTGAGTGAAGTTGACTAGCAACAGTTTTTTCAAGAATCTTGGAGATGAAGGGCAGATTGGAGATCGGACGAAGATTACTGAAGTTGGTGAAGTCAAGACCTGGTTTCTTGATGATGGGGGTGATGGCAGCAGATTTGAAAGCTGTGGGAACAATGCCAGAGGTTAGGGAGGAGTGGATGATATTAGTGATGATAGGGAGCAGAGACGGGAGACAGGATTTAACAAGAACTGTGGGAAATGGGTCAAGTTGACAGGATGAGGACTTGGACTTTCTGATAATGTCAGCAATGTCATCAGCAGAGGGGAGGGAGAAGACAGAGAAAGGGAGGGAGGGGGGAGTTCAACAAGGATGCTGGGGACAGTATTTGGTCCAAGGTGTTTATGAATTGAAATAATCTTTTCATTGAAATATGACATCAGGGAGTTGCAAAATTATGTGCTGTTTATTCCCACTATATTAAGCTTAGTGTATTACTAGTTGATGTTTTTCTTAGTTAATTCTAGATGTTATTACTGTTTTTCTCTTGCATTTGTTGTTGGATGTAACTGGGACCTCGTGTACATAATCTCGTTTTCATCACATGTACCACATGCGGTGCAAATGACAATAAAGACTCTCTGACTCTCTGACTCTCTGACTCTGAAACTATGTGAGAGGGTAGAGAGTTAGGAGATGAGACCGAACGGTGAAGGAGAGAGAACAATGTCTTTGAATTACCAACATTGGAACTGATGATGTCTGAGAAGTAGCTGGATTTGGCTTGAGAAATACAGTTCTTGTAATGGATGAGGTGGTTTGCATAAAGTTCCTTGTGAATTGTGAGACCGGGTTTTTTATAAAGACGCTCTAGCTGCCGACCTTTGGTTTTCAGGGAGCGGAGTTCTGGAGTGAACCAGGGTGCAGAGTTGGAGAAGGAAACAGTCCGAGTTTTCAGAGGAGCAACAGAGTTAAGTATGTTGGTTAGGCTGGTGTTGTATAATGTGACAAGATCATCTGGGTTGGAGGAGTTGAAAGTGGAGAGGGTATTATTCATATGAGATAAAAGAATGTCATGGTTGATATCCTTGATATTACGGAGGTTTATCTGAGGAAAATTTAAGATTAACATTGAATTAAATCATCAGGTGATCAGTAAATGGAAGTTCATCAGAAGAACAGTTAAGAGGAGAATGTACTTAAGTACAGTAACAGTGCATTTGTTTTTAGTTACATCCCACCACTGGTCCTCTCTAACTGCATCCATATATCTCCTCTTTGGCCTCCCTCTTTGTCTTTTTCCTGGCAGCTGCATTTCTAACATCTTCTACCAATATACCCACTGTTCCTCCTCTGGACATGTCCAAACCACTGTCCCTCCTCTGGACATGTCCAAACATCTCTATCTGGCCTCCCTAACTTTATCTTCCAGTTTTGTTACCAACATTGGCGTTGTACCGAACGCCTTTCTTTGATTTTATCATGTCCTGGACGACTGAGAATCTTCACCAGCACTTATCTCCCAGTTGTTCAACATGTGCTGTACCTCTGATGATCTCATTCCTGATCTTATCCATCCTTGTCACTCCTAAAGAGAACCTCAACATCTTCATTTCTGCCACTTCCAGTTCTTTCTCCTGTCTTTTTGTCCATGTCTCTGTCTCCAGACCATACAACATAGCTGGTCTCACCACTGTCTTGTAAACTTTTCCTTTGACCTTTGCTGACACCTTTTTGTCACAAATCACTCCTGAAACTTTTCTTCATCCACTCCATCCTGCCTGGACTCTCTTCAGCCATTTTCGCATTGGCCGGCCCTCAATGGCCCGGGCCAGCCCGCCCCGCCTTCTAACCCGGGTTCGGCGTGTTCGCATTTTCCTTTTTTTCCCCGGGTCCCCCCTCATTTTGGAACCATCTCCACCGTGGTTCTGATCGGGCCGGACTCCCCCGGCCCAGTTTGACGTCATTTACTGCTCACATTTTATTCGTTGTTTGCAGCAGGGGCTGGACTCGTTCTAGCCTGGCCCTCGCCTTCCTGCACAGCTCCGCTCAATTCTCATTTCCCTTCACTTCACAGTCTGGGACTTCTCCCATCCACAACCATTTCTCCGGTAGATTTTTGTTCGGACCAATCAGAGAGCAGAAGGCGGAGTTTTGAACGACGTCGACTGACGTCGTCATTCAAAATGGCTGCCGCCACGAAGGAATTTTCAATAAAACAAGGTAAAAAACTATTATTTCTCTGCTGAGAAAAAATATATTTCATAGCTGACGTTATATCAGAAGTGTTCCTGAGCAATCAGAGAGCAGAAGGCGGAGTTTTGAACGATGTCGACTGACGTCGTCATTCAAAATGGCTGCCGCCACGAACGAATTTTCATCAAAACAAGGTAAAAAACTATTATTTCTCTGCTGAGAAAAAATATAGTTCATAGCTGACGTTATATCAGAAGTGTTCCTGAGCTTAACAGTTCCTAAATCAATTCACGAAATGGTCAAATCTGCTGGATATTAAATAGTTTCGGTTTGATATTTTCCAAACAGCCTCGGGTGCGCTACGAAAATAAATGATAAAAAATCGAATTTTATCTCAAATGTTTCATCTAGGCCAACAGTCAGTAAATTAAAGACATATAATTACACACTGGTGGCAGAAAAAATATCCACCGAGTGGTTTCTGAGCAATTTATCTGATAGCCTGGACCTCGTCAGGCTAAACTAACAAAACTCTGCCTCCTGTTCTCTGATTGGTCCATTCAAAAATCTCCAGGAGAAATCGTTGTCTATGGCAGAGATGCCAGACCCTAGTCCAAAGCGAAGTGAAGGACAAGGGTCTGGTTTAAACCAGGCTAGACTCGTTCTAACAACAACCTCAACGCGAGGGCTGAATTTCATTAAAATTTAACTACAGAAACCCCTAAAAAAATTATTAGCTGAATTAGTTTTTCTGAGTTTAATTTTTGTTAATAACTGATTACAAATCAGCTTATGTATCAGCTTATGTTAGAACGTAAATAACACGAAGCGCGCACCCATTTCCACCTTTTAGCGCGACCTGAATGTCATTAAAATATAACTAATATTGTCTAACTCTTGCGCACAGCCAGGGTTTTAAAATATAACTGATAATCTCTAACTCCTTTGTGTAGCTAGAATGTTGAGAGGGGTGATTGCTTTATAGGCAAAGTGGACTCCTGAAAAACCAATCCGCCGCTGTGGCTCAGAGAGATCGCGCTCGGCTATTACACTCTTTTATCTTGACCCGGGGAAGCGGGTTCGCTTCCCACCTGGTACAAGTTTTTTTACGTTTGTCTTTTATTGGAGTAAATAAAAAGGAGTGGTGTTAACAAAATAAAATAACGAATGAATGAAGAGAATGTAAGAGAAAGAAGAGTGGAGGTCAACAGATTACTTAAAACAGTTAAATAGAACTTTTACGATAATAGCGCTGTCAGAGACATGGCTCAATGATGATAACACAAGTAATATTCACATCGAGGGGTATGCATTATATCATATGAACAGAAATAATAAAAGAGGTGGTGGAGTCGCTCTATTTGTCAATAATGAAATAAAATGTAAATTAAATAGTGAAATGTCAATAATAGTTGATAATATTATGGAAATGATAACAATAGAAATAATAAACAAAAACGATAAAAACATAATAATAAGTTGTGTATATAGATCACCAGGAGCAAATATAGAAATATTCACGGATAAAATCTTGGAGCTAATGGAGAAGAGTTTTAATAAAAATGTTTTTTTTGTGTGGAGACTTTAACATTGATATGGGAAATAAAACAGATTCAAATAACATAAGCACATTTATAAACTCAATGTACAGTTTAAATATGTATCCATTGATATCAAAGCCAACAAGAATTACAACTCATAGTGCCACAATAATTAATAATATTTTCACAAATATAGCAAATGGGGACGTGATAGGTGGTATCTTAACGACCGACTTAAGTGATCATTGCTTTGCGTTTTACAGTCTCTCAGACCCTTAGCGTTTATTGCAACATGAGAAAAGTCTCCATATTCACAATAGTGTAACTAATTAGGGCATATCAGATGCAGACTAGAAATAAATAAATTAATAAAAATAAAAATAAAATAAAAATACAACAATGGGTTATATGTTTTAGGATTAGGATTAACATGCATTAGTGGGCAAATCTATTAACATTTCATAAATACAGGTCATTATTGTTTTCAGTATATTTCAGAGATTTCAAATATAAATAAAATATAAGATAAAAATATGTTAAAAACTGGGACAAAAACTCCAAAAGTTCAGGAAGTGTTACATCCAATCACAGAGGACAAGGGACTCTAGCCAATCATGTGCCCTGATATAGAGGCCGGATGGCTCCGCCCACCAACTGCCAAAATTCGGAACCGTGAGCGAGAGGCAGAGGATAACAGTACATACATTATGCACGCGTGGGCATGTAGTTGTTCTCCGAGCACACGTGCGCGCGCTCAGATCTCTTTTCTACGCTTGCGCTCATCCCCATTACGCGCGTGGGTCTGATTTGCGCTCTCGAGTGTGTCATTTGCTCCCTCGAGTGTATGTATTTTCTCTCGTGAGATCTGTATTTGTTCTCGCTCCTATTGTAATAATAATAATAATAAACTTTATTTGTATAGCACCTTCCTACAATGCCTTGCATTGACCAAGGTGCTTAACAGGACAGAAAATATAAAAACCGGTACAATAAATCAGTGAAAAAAGAATAAAAGTAACAGCAATAAAAGGAGGCAATGGAAGAAGAAAAAAGCTACATACTAAAATACCAAAAGTAATAAAAGTTACACATTGAAAGCTTTTTTGAACAAGTGGGTCTTCAGTCTAGATTTAAACAGAGTCAGATCAGCAGAACAGGTTTTTTTGCATCCAGGGACAGAAGAATGCCATTCTGCACTTTGAGCAGTGCAGATTCAGTACTGTGACGAGCTCGAAAACCAGACTGAAATTTTTCAAACAGGTTGTTGAGCTCCAGAAAAGATCGAAGTTGAATAAAAACAATCTTTTCTAGAACCTTTGATAGAAATGACAGATGGGAAACTGGTCTGAAATTAGAGAGAGCTGTAGGATCTAGGCCTGGTTTTTTGAGAAGAGGCCTGACCACTGCGTGTTTGAAAGCAGATGGTACATAACCTGAAGTTAGACAGATGAAGAGATGAATGACAAAGCACAAGGACCAATTACATCAAAGGACTGTTTGAACATTTTAGAGGGAATGATGTCCAGAGAACAGTTTGTTGGTTTCATCTGCTGAACTACCTTGATGAGGTGAGGCAGTGAAACCAGGTCGAACTAGTCAAACAGCTGTGGTTGTTGCAGACGCACATGACTGGACAGTGTTAGATGGACTGACAATGTTCTGCCTGATAGTCTATTTTGTTGACAAAGTAGCTCTGAAAGTCGTCACAGGTAGACTGTGTGGCAGTTTTCAGAACATTGACAGAGGGATTGATGACAGACTGGATTGTGCTAAATAGCGTCCTCGGCCGTTTGGAGCTAGTGGAGATTAAATTGGAGAGGTACTGTGACTTGGCCTGCTTAACAGCATTTTGATAATCACAGAGACAGTCTCTCAGTATTCCCTGGAATACATGAAGCCGGTCCCACCTCCATTTTCGCTCTGCTTTCCTGCAGCATTGTCGAAGAGCCCGCGTTGTTTCGTTGAGCCATGGAAGTGGTTTGATCTTTGAAGAAGTCTGTTTGAGAGGAGCGATGGAGTCCAAGATCGTTGTGCAGGTGTGATGGAAGGAGGTGATTAAGTCCTTTGGATGTAGAGATAGGTCCAGGCTGACAGCAGAGTATAAGTCAGTGCTTTTAAAGGCATCAGTGAACTGACTTGGAGTGGATAGGGTGATGGAGCGGGTGAGATTGTTGGAGCAATTCTGGTCCTCATATTAATAATTGAGCCGAGGAAACCTTCTTCTTTGCCAGCAGGAGGGATTCTTTTAATAAGTTAAGATGGAACAAATACAGCCGACAGTCCATACCAAATCTGTGTCCAGAATAGCAATGCAGATTCATTTATACCTTTATCTGATGTCATTACTTATGTAATAAGTCTGATTTCCCGTTAGGGGTTGAAATGAAAACAGTTCTCAGAACAGGGCCTGTTTCCCGTCAGTAATGGGAGCTTCGCATGAACATAAATAATTCTGGGAAACCCAAGGACAGTGTATTTCCCTACAAGGGAGCATAAACAGTTTAGCTGTTTTTCCTTTGCACGAAGGGAAGTAAGAATGTTCTATGACCTCTTGAACTTTTGTACGAGTGTGGTTCTGTCCAAGTACTGGACCCTGGACTGACTGTAATGTTTACCAAGTCCTACAAATACATATATAACAAAACCTACAATCCTCCCTTATTGAGATAATTCTCAATCTAAGGCTAACTAATTTTACTTATCTAGTGCTACATGCATAATACTAGTGAAGTTAATAAAAGTTAACATAATACCTTAAATATGTGATATTATACACTAACAAAATTAAGCTACTCTTCTAAGTGTAATTAAAAGCTTAAAACTTATAAGTTTGCACTTCACTGTAATTATAAGCTTAAAACTAAGTGTAAAGTTCAAAAGTATCACAAACTTATCATACTTAAGTTTTATCTATGGAGGCAGTTGCTTCCACTCCTGAAGGAGCCGAAAAACCGCTGCTGGCTTAATTTCATTTATTAGCGGGAAAAATCTCTCCTTGGGACCCCCCTCTCTAGAGCTCCCACCATGGGCCAGGAGTGGCAGCATCCACCAATTGTTAAAAACCTTTATCGGTCATGTGGCTAATTCTTACCTCTTACCACTTTCCCTGTCGTATAAGACTTATGGTAATGCCCAACCGTTGTGTAACTAAATGAACGCATGAAGGATAAACCCATTGGCGGATATAGTCAGCAAAATGACGTTATACTAAACTAATAAACTTAAATTGTAAAATACTAAAAGGATAAAATGATAAAAGAAAATGATAAAATAATAAAACCTAAAAGAGAATACAATCATAAAGGACAAATGACATTCAAAAATAAATGTACAGGAATACATGCTAAAACAATAATACAATCATAAATGCATAAAGAATAAATGATATACAAAAATAAGCATACAAGATTAAATGATAAAACATTAAACACAGATAAATACTTCATGGTGCTAAAATGCTAAAATGGATTAAATGCTTCGGCCGTTGATTGAATATAAAATTCCTGCATCAAAAGTCCACGATGATGCATGTTATAAATGAATATATTCAAAATAAGAAAAACTAGGAATAAAAGAATATAATGTCTTAACCAAGTTCAGTTCAGTTCAGTTCAATTCATTTCTTCTTGGCTTTGCAACATTCAAAACAAAAATATTGTTCGTTGAGGCAAGACAAAGTTCTGGAGGAGGGCTTTCATTTAAGGAACATGTCACTTTTCAGAGTCAGAGTCAGAGAGTCTTTATTGTCATTTGCACCGTATGTGGTACATGTGATGAAAACGAGATTATGTACACGGGGTCCCAGTTACATCCAACAACAAATGCAAGAGAAAAACAGTAATAACATCTAGAATTAACTAAGAGAAACATCAACTAGTAATACACTAAGCCCTAATTTTCACTTTGGTACCAGATCTCCCCAAGTCTCCCCTTCACATGGGCTCACCACCTGTGGGAGGGGCCAAAGGGGTCGGGTGCAATGTGAGATGGGTGGTGGCCGAGGGCGGGGACCCTGGCGGTCTGATCCTCGGCTACAGAAGCTGGCCATTGGGACATGGAATGTCACCTCTCTGGTGGGGAAGGAGCCTGAGCTAGTGTGTGAGGTTGAGAGTTTCCGACTAGAAATAGTCGGACTCACCTCAACGCATGGCTCTGGCTCTGGAACCAGTTTCCTTGAGAGGGGTTGGACACTCTTCCACTCTGGAGTTGCCCCTGGTGAGAGGCGCCGAGCAGGAGTGGGCATACTGGTTGCCCCCCATCTTGGTGCCTGTACGTTGGGGTTCACCCCGGTGAACGAGAGGGTAGCCTCCCTTCGCCTACGTGTGGGGGGACGGGCTCTGACTGTTGTTTGTGCCTATGCACCAAACGGCAGCTCAGACTACCCACCCTTTTTGGAGTCCTTGGAGGGGGTATTGGAGAGTGCGCCTCCTGGGGACTCCCTTGTTCTACTGGGGGACTTCAACGCTCACGTGGGCAATGACAGTGAGACCTGGAGGGGTGTGGTTGGGAGGAACGGCCCCCCTGATCTGAACCAGAGTGGTGTTCTGTTATTGGACTTCTGTGCTCGTCATGGATTGTCCATAACGAACACCATGTTTAAGCATAAGGGTGTCCATATGTGCTCTTGGCACCAGGACACCCTAGGTCGCAGTTCGATGATCGACTTTGTTGTCGTCTCATCTGATCTGCGGCCGCATGTCTTGGACACTCGGGTGAAGAGAGGGGCGGAGCTGTCAACTGACCACTACCTGGTGGTGAGTTGGCTCCGATGGTGGGGGAGGATGCCGGTCAGACCTGGCAGACCCAAACGTATTGTGAGGGTCTGCTGGGAACGTCTGGCAGAGTCTCCCGTAAGACGGAGCTTTAACTCCCACCTCCGGGAGAGCTTTGAACACGTTCCGAGGGAGGCGGGGGACATGGAGTCCGAGTGGGCCGTGTTCCGCGCCTCTATTGTCGAGGCAGCTTATCGGAGCTGTGGCCGCAAGGTTGTTGGTGCCTGTCGTGGTGGCAACCCTCGAACCCGGTGGTGGACACCGGCAGTGAGGGATGCTGTCAGGCTGAAGAAGGAGTCCTATTGGGCCTTTTTGGCTTGTGGGACCCCGGAAGCAGCTGATAGGTACCGGCAGTCCAAGCGGCATGCGGCTCGGGTGGTTGCTGAGGCAAAAACTCGGGCGTGGGAGGAGTTCGGAGAGGCCATGGAGAATGACTTCCGTACGGCTTCGAGGCGATTCTGGTCCACCATCCGGCGTCTCAGGGGGGGAAAGAGGTACGCGACCAACACCATTTATGGTGGGGGTGGCGTGCTACTGACCTCAACTCGGGATGTTGTGAGTCGGTGGGCGGAATACTTCGAAGACCTCCTCAATCCTACTGGCACGTCTTCCACTGAGGAAGCAGAGCCTGGGGACTTTGGGTCGGGTTCTCCGATCTCTGGTGCTGAGGTCGCCGAGGTGGTTAAAAAGCTCCGCGGTGGCAAGGCTCCGGGGGTGGATGAGATTCGCCCGGAGTTCCTTAGGGCTCTGGATGTTGTAGGGTTGTGTTGGCTTACGCGACTCTGCAATATCGCGTGGACATCGGGGGCAGTTCCCTTGGATTGGCAGACTGGGGTGGTGGTTCCCCTATTCAAAAAGGGGGACCGTAGGGTGTGTTCCAACTACAGGTAGTCCCCGATTTACGAGCGCTCTGATCTGCGAGGTTCCAGACTTACGAGCTGCGAATTTTTGGAAAAAACGAAAAAAATACTGAGTTTTCATGTGTTTTTTCACCACAGTTAGTTAGTTAAGCATATAGACACACGTTTCCGATCATTTTTATGCACTCAAAAGTAGTTTTTAGATGAAAATAGAGTGTTTTTAGTCGCGCTAGCGAAAACCGTTCCAATTTACGAGCGAAATTCCGGATTTACGAGAGAAATGGCGGCCGTTCCAAATTACGAGATTTCCGGTTTACGAGCGCCTCGTTGTAACGGATCTCGCTCGTAAATCGGGGACTACCTGTATAGGGGGATCACACTCTTAAGCCTCCCTGGTAAGGTCTATTCAGGGGTTCTGGAGAGGAGGGTCCGTCGGATAGTCGAACCTCGGATTCAGGAGGAGCAGTGTGGTTTTCGTCCTGGTCGTGGAACACTGGACCAGCTCTACACCCTCAACAGGGTCCTGGAGGGTGCGTGGGAGTTTGCCCAACCAGTTTACATGTGCTTTGTGGACTTGGAGAAGGCATTCGACCGCGTCCCTCGGGGGGTTCTGTGGGGGGTACTCCGGGAGTATGGGGTACCAGGCCCTTTGATAAGGGCTGTTAGGTCCCTGTACGACCGGTGTCAGAGCTTGGTCCGCATTGCCGGCAGTAAGTCAGGCTCGTTTCCGGTGAGAGTTGGACTCCGCCAAGGTTGCCCTTTGTCACCGATTCTGTTCATAACTTTTATGGACAGAATTTCTAGGCGCAGCCAAGGTGTTGAGAGGATCCGTTTTGGTGACCTTAGAATCGCTTCTCTGTTTTTTGCAGATGATGTGGTCCTACTGGCTTCATCAGTTCGTGATTTACAACTTTCACTGGAGCGGTTTGCAGCCGAGTGTGATGCGGCCGGGATGAGGATCAGTTCCTCCAAATCCGAGGCCATGGTCTTGAGCCGGAAAAGGGTAGCATGCCCTCTCCGGGTCGGGGAGGAGGTCCTGCCCCAAGTGGAGGAGTTTAAGTATCTCGGGATCTTGTTCACGAATGAGGGAAAACTGGAGCGTGAGATCGATAGGCGGATAGGTGCAGCGTCCGCAGTGAAGCGGGCGCTGTACCGGTCTGTCGTGGTGAAGAGAGAGCTGAGTCAAAAGGCAAAGCTCTCAATTTACCGATCGATCTACGTTCCCACCCTCATCTATGGTCATGAGCTTTGGGTTATGACCGAAAGAACAAGATCTCGGATACAAGCGGCTGAAATGAGTTTTCTCCGCAGGGTGGCTGGACTCTCCCTTAGAGATAGGGTGAGAAGCTCAGTCATCCGGGAGGGACTCGGAGTAGAGCCGCTGCTTCTCCACATCGAGAGGAGCCAGTTGAGGTGGCTCGGGCATCTGGTTAGGATGCCTCCTGGACGCCTCCCTGGTGAGGTGTTCCGGGCATGTCCCACCGGGAGGAGACCCAGAGGAAGACCCAGGACGCGCTGGAGGGACTATGTTTCTCGGCTGGCCTGGGAACGCCTTGGGATTCCCCCGGAGGAGCTGCTCCAAGTGGCTGGGGAGAGGGAAGTCTGGGCCTCCCTACTTAGGCTGCTACCCCCGCGACCCGACCCCGGATAAGCGGAAGAAGATGGATGGATGGATGGATGGTACTAGATCTCCAATGGCCACTAAGCCCCCTCTTCCTCATCTGCGTCCTTTGGCCTTTTAGCATTCATCAGTCAGTTCAGTGGGAGGCGGGGAGACATGTCCTCTGAGGCCATATGAAGCTGGACGAATTGGTTTGTTGTAGTCAGGTCCATTTCTTTTCATCATCTTACGAGTCCACCAATGCTTCCCAGCCGGCAGGACACAACATGTCAAAAAGGAAACTATAACTAGCACTAAGATTGGACTACTTCCTATCTTTAATATCAAAAACAACCCTTCACCTAAATTTAGATTAAAACCATTCCACGACCAGTCATCTTTACCAGCATTTTTATTAAGCATTACTTTCAAATCTTTATTCATTTCAAAAGCTTCTGTGGTTTACTTAAAATTCACTGTTGGTTATAATAATTATAATTAATCCATTTAACATTTTTGTTTACTGTTATCCATGGACAGATAGATTCTATCCATGCTTTAGTCTCATACAAAATCCCTTTGTGTTGACCTATTGTACACAAATATACATTTTGATCCAAAACATCATATCTTTTATTTCACCTCTTATAATCATTTGTGTGTAATATACAGTAATCAACTCATTCACTTGATCATGTAACATTTTCATTGCAACTTTTATTTTAACCATAGCGAATTTTCCAATCCATCTTGGTGGCAAAATATTCAGCAAAATATTTTCTCCATACATCCAATAACTATCTACAATATGAAAGGTTTTGTCAATGAATAGCTATTGTTAAAATTTTCATGTTCATGTTATCACATTCTTAACTTAAAGGTTCTAAGTTTTCATACCACACAGGTATATTGATAAAATGGCATCATATATGCATGTGGAAACCAAAAAATATAGCTGTTTCATTGTATTACCTAATTTGAATCCTTTACTTATAAGACATTTAATATTTAACGTTGTAATCTATTTTATGTCTTGTTGGTCAGGGGCGGCCAGGAACGGCCGTGGTGTAGTGGTAATGGCAGTCGTCTCCCGATCGGAAAGTTGGCGGTTCGACTCCCGGGACCCGCACCATGTGTCGTTGTGTCCTTGGGCAAGACACTTAACCCTGAGTTGCTCCCGGTAGGACTGGAAAGCACCTTGCATGGTAGTCTGCCGCCACCGGTTTATGAATGTGTGTAGCATTCAATATATGTGTAGCACTTTGAGATTTTCAGTAATGAAAAGTGCGTTATAAATTGAATTAATTATTAATTAATGTTAGTGATCCAATTTGTTCAGTTTTGATAAAAATAACACCACATTCCTCTTGAATCTTATAACTACGATAGATATGCAGATAATTATAAAATTACTGTGCTCCATATAGAAGCCTACACTTTATTCCACATTTTGGAAGTTTAAAACATTGGTATGTTTGATTGGGTATTTCTTTGGTGTTTATTTTCTTTACAGTTTTATTCTTTCTCTTTAATCTTTAACACATTGTTGTGAGTTGTACTTATCTGGAATCATTATTTGTAATGAACTAGGAGCTTTAGTTCATATAATGCATTCTTTCGAGGTCAATTCCTTTGGAGTATACATTTCCCGTAACTACCAAGTAAGTTTATTAGCTAATTTCTAAAGTTCATCACTTTTAACAGGACGTGTCCTTCTTGACAACACCATGATTCATTTAAAGTCTTTGTACAATTTACTTAAACAAAGGTTTAACATTGTTTCAAATTCAAATCTTTTAATCAAATCCAATCCTCCCTTTGACAATTTAAAATGTCAAAAATGTAATCACCTATGATAGTCAAAACTAGTTACTGTATTTAGTAGTTGATACTAAAGCCTTCTTGAGTTAATTGTCTTCCCTTCTTAAGGTATCACAGTGTTTATACATGCTTGTACAGGAGTAATGTGTTCGGCATTAGTTAATTCAATGTTTGGTGTTGTTAATTGTATTGTTAATTTAGCCATAGTTTGCAATATATTAGCTTTCCATTCTTTATTAAGGTCTACATCTCTTCATTTACTAGATTTCACACATTTTATACAGCATTTAGTCGTGTGTTTTGATGAAAAGTTATAAAATTATATGTTACAGTGGGATTACAATCATTGAACATGTGTATTAAGTGTATTATTAATGCTGGCAAGTATGCCAGAATCGTGGTAAGGTGTTGTTGTTGTATCATACTCAACTTATGTTGAACGATTTTGTCCTGGTTCCGGCTGCAGCCTTGGCAAACACTGGTGACTGGTCTGCACGGACTTGGTCATGTTTTCTTTACTGGTGTCTTCACCTCCTCCAGTTCGGGTTCATGTCATCATGGATGCCCCTAGAATTATCCAGAACAGAACACTTATCAGATTAGTTTTCTGCTCTTGGTGTCATTGTCAAGGTTTATTTTCTGCACAACACTGTCCTTGTTGTCTGGAACTCTGGTGCAATGACTGCGGTTACACCAGGTACAGCTTCCTTCTTCCTGGATTTCAGCGCGAACCATGTCGATCCTCTCATGTTGAACTTCTGCTTGAATCATGTGGATCCTCTCTCAATCTCGACTCTGCAGCAGGTGTAGCTGGCCATCAACTGGCCATGGACCTTCCAGAGTGAGCCCTCACGCCTTGCGTCATGTTGTTTTCGTTCAGGAAGACCTCGTTATCCACCTCGTCTCCACTCATCTCCTTTCTCATCATCTGTAATGAAAACAAGCTTCCCTTCTCCTTTTCTTTCATAACATTCTGGTTCATGCTTAAGAAAAGAGCTTGGCAAAAGCTGTTAACTGCTTAATATGAAAGCTGTTGTGTTAAAATTTTGTAAATAAAGCTGAAACTACTCAATGTTCTGATTGTGATCCACCTCCCTTTTATAATTTCTTTTATTATTATGGCGTTGTGCATCTATGTACTTTCATGCAGTTCATGCGTATTTTTTGTTTGTTAAATTAGTATTGTACTTATAACTGTAAGGTTCATGCTTATCTGAAGTCATGCAATTGAATCAACCGTTTATGTATTTCCTGCTTTGTCCATCAAACTCTTCTTTGCTTCCGGTTGGAAGCTTTGGTCTGCCTTACATGTCTGGAAAGGTGTTTCCTGCTTAGAAATATAGGTGGGGGAAAAAAACGATACAACACAATACTGTACATCCTATTAATTAATTTTATTTTTACCATTAGCGTTTTTCTACCACATTGTATGCCTTAAGAAACACTAAACACTTTTAGTTTATTTGGTACTACTATTATATTCAGAGTATTGTTATGTCTTTGTGTGATTGATACTTAACTGAGTAGGAATTTCACGAACATCAGCTTTATGGATCCTCTTCTGTATTTAGGAGCTGAAACAATAATCCTAACTGACCCTATCTTTTCACTTCAACAGTTTTTTGCAAGCGCAGGAAAAATAGTTTGGTTATATCATAATAAGTCATCATTCATGCACAAAACATTAATTTCATAAACATTGTGAAATATGTTGCAAATATTGTAACACACACAACAAAAAGGAAAAAATAGGTTAAACAAGTTGAAACGTCCATTGGAACTTCTATTCGTCAACCTATCCTACAAAAAATACATTAGATATGGTGAGAAAAGTCAACATCAACAATGCTCTTTGTGCATTGTTCTCAACAATCACACATTGTTTATCTTAACAATCACATAAAATTGAAGAAAATTATTTTAGTTTGTTGCAACATTTTGTCATCTGCAGAGACTATTTGTAGATGTTTTGAACAATTTAATAAGTTTATTTATGATGGGCGAGAAATATTAGTTCTCTTCAGTGCACTGAAAACCCCAATTGCTACCGGTAGACTATTTAATTTTAATTATAATGTATAAATCAGCTTAAAACCAATTTGCTTTATCTTTTCATGTTTTCTTTGTTCAACATCTTTCTCTTGTAGAAATAATCATTAATTGTTTCATTAGTTTGATTTCTGTTTATTTCAAAGAAAATTCCTAAATATAAACATATTGCTTTTATGGTCTAAACAAGTTCATTTATTTAGTTTTATTTATTAAAGTTGTTCATTTTATGTTAGTTCTATTTTAAACAAAAAAATAACACAAAACATTCTCTCACATAGCAACATACAAAATATAAAAATTAAAATTTGGCAGAAAGAAAATCTTATTGTATCTGCCCCCATCTTCAAACACCTTGTTCAATCAGCTATAATTTGTCAGTAATAAAACAAAACGAACAACTCCTTCAAAACCTACAATCAACATGATATACACTGCACTCCGTCAAATATATAACTTTTAACAATTCATTTATTTTGATAGTTTACCCAAAAATGTGCACACTGACCTGTCATTCCTAACTTCTCTTTTTTAAACCTCTCCACAATCCACTCTAAACATCAATCATACAAATATATCAGTCCTCTAGAATGTTTTCCACATTTCACTAAATCCTCATTTTACTCATTTAAACATTTGCAAACTCCACAAAGTATTTTTGGTCATCAGCACTCAAGAGTCCCACTACTGTTGTAAACAGTGTAAACAGTGACTTTCCTGTCTGCTCTGTGCCCTAATTAAAGCTCTAGTATACAAAGTTTAACTGCATTTCTGCATAGCACAGCAGTCTGCATTAATTTACCCAATTATTTATTTATTTATCTCAAACGCACTTAAGCCTACGGGCATTTTTCCAACAACTTACAGTCAAATTCGGGTACAACAATTTTACAATGCATCACCAAGTATTTGTCGAATATTTATAACAAATCAATCATGAAAGCACGTCTCACACGACAACTGTTTCTCTTAAAAATGTCATAAGCTACAACAAACATACTAATTTCTAAAAAATTGGCTGTATGTCATGGCCAGCAGTCTGTTTTTTATCTAATTTATTTTTAGCTTTCTCTGTGGACCATGAATTTGGCTCCTGCTTCTACTTCCTGCTTCTCCCGTTGTCTAACTTCCTGTACAACCTTTTGACCCTGGCTCCTCTATTTTAACAACCATCTGTAACAATCAAAATTGTTCATGACTGTTGCACTCCGGTTTCCATCTTATTTAGAATACAAAACCTGGTACTTGACCCTGTATATGTTTCATGTTGTTGCAATATATGTTAAAGTATGTATGTTTTTATCTGTCTAACACAATACTTTGTATGTATGAATATTTGGTCAAACTGTAAAATGTGATTCAGACATTAGTTATAATTTTCAACAAGTTTTTCTCTAAAAAGTTTATTTATGTGTAACATAAAATATATGATTTGTTGTAATAATTTTGTATACCTGGATGTAAAATTTTATTTATTTATTTGTATGGCCACTTTCTAGGTTTAAAGTTTTTTTCTTTTTAAACCTATATTAACTGATAATATGTTCTTTTTCATGCTTAAATTCTGTATAATGAAGTTAAAACTTCATTTTGTACATAAGTTGTTCCATTAACATTTTGTTTTAATGTGTTCAATTAAAAGGTCCTATTCTTATCCAGACTTAATTGGCTTTAAAATTTTAAATTAATTTGTTTCAAAAATCATTTCAGCATGAAATCCGATCAGTTTGCTGGTGAAGATTCTCAGTCGTCCAGGACATGATGAAATCAAAAAAGGCGTTCAATACAGGATCAACTGGACTTTATTTGTTGCAGAAAACGTTTCGACTTCTGTCCAGAAGTCTTTTTCAATTCTGAATGGAAGCTGTGAGAACGAGAAGTTTTATACAGGCTTACAAGTCACGCACCAACATATGAAATTGGAAACTGAGATAACACCACAAATTAACTAAAATGCCCATTCTATTTAAATTGACAAAACGACACATCCCAGCTTAAACAAAAGGGGGTTTGTAACACATACATGTAAATTGAAAGATCACACCTAACAGTAGGAGGTTCCCTTGAGGTCTCCTTTAGAAGACACAAAACTGTATGTAAATTGACAAACAACACCTCCCAAACAACAAAAGAGGCTGCTCAGAGAACTTTGTTAGTCTAATTTACAGACAAAGCATCCCTGCTCCCATCTGGTGTAAAACGTTTCGGAATCAAATCCAAAACTGAGTTATAAGTCTTAGACAGTTGAAATCTCAGACCTCCTCCTCTGTTAAGAGAAGGTTTTTCTCTCTTAACATACACAGCTTCCTTTACACCCCTTTCAAACCATCTGTGTTCTCGGTCCAAAATTTGAACATTCTGGTCCTCAAAGGAGTGTCCCTTGTCCGTGAGGTGGAGGTGAACGGCTGAATTTTGTCCAGAGGAGGTTGCTCTCCTATGTTGAGACATTCTTTTGTGGATAGGTTGTTTCGTTTCTCCGATGTAACGGTCTGAGCAGACTTCGCTGCACTGGACTGCATAAACCACCCCACTCTGTTTGTGTGTGGGGGTTCTGTCCTTCGGATGGGGTTCTGTCCTTCTGTCCTTCGGACTTGTAAGCCTGTATAAAACTTCTCGTTCTCACAGCTTCCATTCAGAATTGAAAAAGACTTCTGGACAGAAGTCGAAACGTTTTCTGCAACAAATAAAGTCCAGTTGATCCTGTATTGAACGCCTTTTTTGAATCCGATCAGTTATTTATATAATATTAAGTAGACTTTAAATAACAAATGCTCACAGTAAACATCTCTCACTGTGTGTGCTTCCCGCTTTTCACCAGACGTAACATTGTTCATGTTGTTCGTCAGTTCTTGACAGTGTCCATTTCAGTTCATATTTTTTACTGCGTGTGTCCAAAAGACTTCATGTGACCGAGTTCAGCCCCTCGGCTTGTGCAACAGTTGACTTTCCTTTTTCAAGTTTGCTTGTAGCAACCTTTGCGTAATTATGTATTTCAGTTCACATATGTCATTTCTTTGTGCATCCCCCAATAACACTTTCAGTGTTTGGACGTGTCCTCTTTTGAGACATTTTCCCAGTTCATCCACACTATGCTCCAGCTATACTGTGCTCCATTGTCTCTGTTTCAATCTTCATTCGTGTCATCTCTTTAGTATAGACACACTCAGGCCCAGCTTCACCGCTCTTGAAGATGCATGACAGCTGTTTTTAGTGACAGCGCCTCTGTTCCTCTCTGCTTCTCAACAGCTCTTTCAGCTTCAATGGCTGTCAGACACACTCAGCGAGGATCAATACCTTCGCATTACAAAACAAATTGGCATTATCGTTTAATCTTTTCACAAAAATCAAAGTTCATACTGAAAGATCACTATTATTACAGAGCTAATACAGGTAGTCCCCGATTTACGAGCGCTCTGATCTACGAGGTTCCAGACTTACGAGCTGGCGAATTTTTGGAAAAAACGCAAAAAATACTGAGTTTTCATGTGTTTTTTCACCACAGTTCGTTAGCTAAACATGTGGACACACGTTTCCGATCATTTTTATGCACTCATAAGCAGTTTTTTGATGAAAAACGAGTGTTTGTAGTCGCGCTAGCGAAACCGTTCCAATTTACGAGCGAAATTCCGGACTTACGAGAGACATGGCAACCGTTCCGAAATACGAGATTTCCGGTTTACGAGCGCCTCGTTGTCACGGATCTCGCTCGTAAATCGGGGACTACCTGTATCTAATTAAGGTAAAAACACTACAGTATTCTGTCACAGAAGATAAAAAGATTGAACTTTAACAATTATTTGCCTAAAGTGTTAAAACCAATTATGTTTAAAGTAAATCTATAGTACAATTTGAAAACAATATTTATTTTTTAATGAATAAAATACATTCAACTGTTAATAATAATAATAATGAATTCAATTTATAATGCACTTTTCATTAATAAAAATCTCAAAGTGCTATGAAACTGTTCATAAAGGTTTGAATGAGAGTAATTATTTAAAGTTCCAATTGCTTTCTGTACAAAAAACTTTCTGCCCTAGAGACGAAGTGCAGGATTTGCACTCTTGAGTTTATTTTTAGAAACTTAGCTTACTTCAGGTTACATGTCAATTCCTTTTATGGTATTTTATGAGCCACACTCAAAACAGGACACAGACGCTCTTTTATTTACCCCTTTATATTGCTCTGTTCGGCAAGATAAACCAACACCCCTTCTTCTCCAAGTTTAATGCTTTTTCTGTCAAAGGTGAGTACAGTACAGTTATTATTATTATTTTTTTTTTAAATTTATACAGTGTACGTTGTTGTCAGAACGAATATATAGGGGCGGCCGTGGTGTAGTGGTAATGACAGTCGTCCCCCGATCGGAAGGTTGGAGGTTCGAATCCCGCGTCCGCCCACGATGTGTCGTTGTGTCCCTAACCCCGAGTTACTCCTGGTAGGTCTGGATGGTGCCTTGTAAGGCAGGCTACCACTACCGGTGTATGAATGTGTGAATGAATGGGTGGATGGCTGGTACTGTAAAGCGCTTTGGGGCTCCTCATAGGGGGCTGGAAAGCGCTATATAAATAAGCTCCATTTACCATTTACCATAGTTTTAGAATGAATTTATATTCTACTCAGTTTCCTGTTAGTTTCTCATATGAGGCTGTTTGTGTGTGCGTGTGTGTGTGTGTGTGTGTGTTTGTGTATGTAACTTTTCCACTGGTCTCGGTGTATGTATGTGTGTGTGTAACTTTTCCACTGGTCCCAACGTATCATGCGAAACAACTCTACCACAGGAGGGGTGGACGACGCATGTGTGTGAGTGTGTGGAAATAAGATCTAAGGGAGAGCTGGACCTCCGAGACCCAACACACGGTCCTAGAAACCAGCAACACATCGGCTTCTTCATGGACTGTAAGTATTTAACATACTATATAGTCTTTTATACTTCAAATTTTCCCTTCCACTGTCTTAAACAAACATCTAAGATATTTAACTTAATCAGGTTTTGTTTGACTTTATAAATTCCATGTAGTTCATATCGTGTAAACAAGGCATTTATACAAAACTTCACGAGCTCTTTACAAACTAATTGAATAAATCATTCTAATGAGACTAATCAGAGCTTTGGATCACATTCATACACTATAAGGGACACTTATTTGATGTTGTTTATTACACTGTGAGAACATGTCTGTATAATTTCTATCCTCTGTGTGTACGTGAGTTTATATAAACTCTGACGATGTCTGTGTAAAAATGTATGTGCGTGTATTTCTTCTGTTTCTCATTTTGCTGTGGGGACATTTCCTCACACACTAATTATCTTGTGTATGGGTATGTGTGCGTCCGTGTGCATTTGCTGGCCCCTTGCATTTGGCTCATGGCCAATAGGCGTTGCCTCCATTTTTTTTCACAGTTTAATGAGATAAACATAGATGTATGCGTCAATTACTTTTAAATGTAACACTTTTTCAAGTCTTTACATTCTAAAACCAGAAACAACAGTACGTTTTGTTTAAAACTAATGTATGTGTGTGTGATCATCTTTGTTTAATCCTTTCTGTGTGTGTTTATCTTTTCAGGAGAAAGGAAACATCCATCCTTTACTACTAACCAACTTCACCAGGAGAAAACAAGAAAGAGACGGAAAAAAAACCACGAGAGAAAAAAGAAAACCAGCAGCTTTTCTCAACAACACTGTCTCTCTTGCACTCAACCAAAACAAACTGTTTCTGCACAGAAAATGTCTGCCAACATCACAAAAACCAACCTTATGCCAGAAGCACAAGGGAAGAGAAAAAAAAGGAAAAAACTAAGCCTGTACAGCTTTCTCCTCAAATCAAAACAACTATTTCTTCACATCCGGCATGACCTTCCAAACAAATTTAACACTTTTCAAAAGTCCAGCACTCCATTTTCCTTAGAAAAATGTTCCTCATCTCCTCTCAAGCAATACTACGAGACAGCTAATTGTAACAGGAAATTCCAAACACAGCAACCATTTATCTTAACAAGCAGAAATTACACTCACATTGAAAGTTTTTCAAACAGCAAATTCCTACACATGTAAATACCGACAGAAAGAGCGCAGCCTCTTTCAGACAGCTAAAGTCAACAACAATGCCTTCCTCCACACAGGAAAGGCAGCAACTTCCTGCAATTCTAAAAATAGGACAGACATGCAGCTTTTCAGCACAGCTCACATTGTCCTCCCTGTTCAACTCTAAACAGCTTTATATTGTTTCTATTATGTCCAATGTCGTAACTTTACATTTTAATTATTTATTAAAACTTTAATTAATGATTCAGTTTATATATTAACACTTTAGTCACTAACTTATGTATTAACACTTTATTTTATTTATTAACACTTTTAGTGCATTTTATGCAATTTGTTCATAGCTATTATTAAATTATATTATTAAATTATTTGCATTTTTAATGTACATGTACAGTTTTTAATAAAGATAATTGTTTTATTCAACTGTGCACAGTTTGTTCTTTTCAGGCCTTTAACCATGTCTTGATGTTATTCTCACTCAAACGCGTTGTCTGTATAGTATTTCACTAAATTTGGTGCCAAATTTAACATAATATCCCTTACCCTGTCGCAATACCTCCTGCCTACAGGACTGTAAAATTCCAGCTTTCACCATTTTGCCTTCTGGTAGACAAAATGACTGGTGATCAGCCAGCTTTTAACGCTTACATCTGCCGCTTATACCACTTGCGCCCAGAACTGAAACGGTTTCAGATTTAAAACTCCTTGTCTAGATAGAGGAGACTGGAACTCTTCCAGTTTTTTTTTCATAACTTTACTCTTGCGTTTGTTGCTAATATTTAACTCCTAGTGCACACAAACACTATACGCATAGTTTTTTATAAGACCTGTTACCCAAATACAGTTTCACTTAGGTATAAGTGCATTTAGTACAAACCTAAAGCACTTACAACTGTATTTTACTGTTGACACCAAAGGCTGTTTTAATATTCAATTATTTCCAATTTGACTGTCAGCTTATGAAAACCATTTAAATTTCAATTTGTATTTAATTTTTAACGTATGGAGCCACCAATTTTTGGGGCAATTCTGGTCCTCATAATAATAATTGAGACGAGAAAACCTTCTTCTTTGCCAGCAGGAGGGATTCTTTTAATAAGTTAAGATGGAACAAATACAGCCGTCAGTCCATACCAAATCTGTGTCCAGAATAGCAATGCAGATTCATTTATACCTTTATCTGACGTCATTACTTATGTAATAAGTCTGATTTCTCGTTAGGGGTTGAAATGAAAACAGTTCTCAGAATAGGGCCTGTTTCCCGTCAGTAATGGGAGTTTTGCACGAACATAAATAATTCTGGGAAACCCAGGGACAGTGTATTTCCCTACAAGGGAGCATAAACAGTTTAGCTGTTTTTCCTTCGCACGAAGGAAAGTAAGAATGTTCTATGACCTCTTGAACTTTTGTATGAGTGTGGTTCTGTCTAAGTACTGGACCCTGGACTGACTGTAATGTTTACCAAGTCCTACAAATACATATACAGTGGAGAGGACAAGTATTTGATACACTGCTGATTTTTCAGGTTGTCCCACTTACAAAACATGTAGAAGACTGTAATTGTTATCATAGGTACTCTTCAACTGTGAGTGATGGAATCTAAAACGAAAATCCAGACAAATACATTGTATGATTTTTAAATAATTAATTCCAATTTCATTGTGTGAAATAAGTATTTGATCATCTATCAACCAGTAAGAATTTTGGCTCTCACAGACATGTTACTTCTTCTTTAAGAAACCTTCCTGTTATCCACTCATTACCTGTATTAACTGCCCCTGTTTGAACTCGTTAGCTGTATAAAAGACACCTGTCCACACACTCAATCAGTCAGACTCCAGCATCTCCACAATGCCCAAGACCAGAGAGCTGTGTAAGGACATCAGGGATAAAATTGTAGACCTGCACAAGGCTGGGATGGGCTACAGGACAATAGGCAAGCAGCTTGGTGAGAAGGCAACAACTGTTGGTGCAATTATTAGAAAATGGAAGAAATGCAAAATAACGGAAAATCTCCCTCGGTCTGGGGCGCCATGCAAGATCTCACCTCGTGGAGCATCAATGATCTTGAGGAAGGTGAGGAATGAGCCCAGAACTACACAGCAGGACCTGGTCAATGACCTGAATAGAGCTGGGACCACAGTCTCAAAGAAAACTATCAGTAACACTCTACGCCGTCAAGGATTAAAATCCTGCAGTGCACGCAAGGTGCCCTTCCTCAAGCCAACGCATGTCAAAGCCCATCTGAAGTTTGCAAATGACCATCTGAATGATTCAGAGGAGGAATGGGAGAAGGTCATGTGGTCTGATGAGACAAAAATACAGTAGAAGATTTTGGTTTAAACTCCACTCGTCATGTGTGGAGGAAGAAGAATGATGAATACAACCCCAAGAACACCATCCCAACCGTGAAGCATGGCGGTAGAAACATCTTTCTTTGGGGATGCTTTTCTGCAAAGGGGACAGGACGACTGCACCGTATTGTGGGAAGGATGGATGGGGCCATGTATCGTGAGATTTTGGCCAACAACCTCCTTCCCTCAGTAAGAGCACTGAAGATGGGTCGTGGCTGGGTCTTCCAGCATGATAACGACCCAAAACACACAGCCAGGGCAACTAAAGAGTGGCTCTGTAGGAAACATCTTATGGTGCTGGAGTGGCCTAGCCAGTCTCCAGACCTGAATCCAATAGAAAATCTTTGGAGGGAGCTTAAAGTCCGTGTGGCCCAGCGACAGCCACGAAACCTGAAGGCTCTGGAGGAGATCTGTATGGAGGAGTGGGCCAAAATCCCTGCTGCAGTGTGTGCAAACCTTGTCAAGAACTACAGGAAACGTCTCATCTCTGTAATTGCAAACAAAGGTTTCTGTACCAAATATTAAGTTTCTTTTTCTGGTGTATCAAATACTTATTTCACACAATACAATGGAAATTAATTATTTAAAAATCATACAATGTATTTGTCTGGATTTTCGTTTTAGATTCCATCACTCACAGTTGAAGAGTACCTATGATAACAATTACAGTCTTCTACATGTTTTTTACAAGATACAAGATACAAGATACAAGAAGGTTTATTAACATTGCATCAATTTTCACCAATACAACGTAAGTATGTAGTTACAGTCATCCAGGAGAGAGAATGAGTGCAAAAAGCTGCAGCTCAACAAAGCACATGACATGTTTATCAACACATGATATGTTTATCAACACATGATATACTTATAGCGCGGCCGCTCCCATCTGTCCCCAGATGAAGGTCAAAAGCAGGAAAACAGGCAAAGACACGGGGTTTTACAGCATTGATATTAAAAAAGATGAATCACATTTTGTCTTCAAGACACCGCGTGATCCAGTAAAAACCATATCAAAAAGCACATTTAGTTACAATAACAAATGGAGAGACGGCAGGCAAGGAGATAGAGTCTGTGAGAAATTTCAGACAAACACAGAGTTCAGCAGATGTGCAGCTGGGCGTTATCTGAGGCTTCACAGAAATCTCTGGGGGGGGAGGGGGGGGGCAGCAGGTCTCTTCAGTTCCACACTCCCAGGAGAATGGCTTCCGACTGCCTTTTTTCAAGGACATGTACAGAAGCCAGATAATATTCTTGTTTGTTATCCAATAGACCACAGTGTTCTTTTCCACTGCCGTCATCAAGTCTGCGGTGCTGTTTCATGGCCGAAAAAAATCCAAATATGTGGTTCCGCTCCACTCCGCTCTATGAACCCCCATCTGTCCCTTGATTGATCCGGGGTGGCTGTAAACAAGTCCCAAAACGCACAGCAGGTCCGCGGTGCTCAACCACCGCTCCAAGCGAGCGATTGAGCTCATACAACAGCTGGGATGAGGAGCTCACGGCCCGGTTCAGAGAATTTTGCTGATCAGGTAGTGCCGACAGCGCGCTGATAGCTGCCGAAGCCTCCCTCAGTTTCCAGTAACAAACAACTCCGCTTACGCCAAAAAACAGAGCAGTTGCTACCAATAATCCAATAATCCACAAATCCTCCACGTCTTCGACACTTAAGACGGTCAGACACATGGGCTGCCACTGACCCCACGAGTCCAGCACGTATCCAGCCGCGTGTGTGTCGGAGGGACAGACAGCTTCTCCTGGCACGGTCCGCTTCGTGGAAAAAATCTTATCCATTGAAGAAACAGCCCAATTTATTAATTCCATATTGGTTCGAGTGAGCGCTGAAGGGTCGCAGACGAGACGAAAAACGACCTGACGATGAGTTGAGATTTCAGGACGACCTGAAAAATCAGCAGTGTATCAAATACTTGTCCTCTCCACTGTATAACAAAACCTACAAGATATGCTGGGAGAACAGCCTTCGGTGCAGGAGAGGTGGAAAATTCAAATAAGATGGGAAAGTGGTCTGAAATACAGGTGTCCAGAATCTCTACAGCAGATATATGAAGACCGTGGGAGATAATTAAGTCCAATGTGTGGCCCTGATTGTGTGTGGCCCCTGAGACAGATTGCGACAGATTAAAAGAGCCCAGAAGGTCCTGAAACTCACATCCAAGTTGATTACTTGGGCAGCAGATATGTGCGTTGAAATCTCCACAAAAATGTAGGGTGTCAAATTTTGGCAGCAGTTCAGCCAGTAGTTCTGAAAACTCACTGAGGAAGTCCTTATTATATTGTGGTGGCCGATAAATGAGCCCACACAGCAGAGGTTTAGCAGATTCCAGCACAAACAGCATGATTTCAAAGCGGCTGTAGTTTTTCTGAGGCAACAAACGGCACTTGAACGCATCACTGAACACAGCAGCCAGGTCCCCCCCCTCTTCCAGACCCGCGCGGAGCGCTCAGGTAGGAGCAGCCAGGTGGGAGGAGCTCAGAGAAGTAGCTGTTGTCGTGTTATTTCTGTCAGGTTTCAGTCATGAGAAACAGATCCAGACGATGAGTTGAGATCAAATCACTTAATATAAAAGTTGTATTAGTGATCGATCGGGCGTTAGTGTTGCACGTACTGGAACACAGCCAGTTACGTCACCCGCAGCTCGAGCGAGCGGGTGGAGGTTCTGTTTAACGCAGCCTCACTTCAGTGTCCTCACCGGGGGACAAGATGGATACTGATCGCTGACGTCATGATTGACAGCAACAAGGCAGCGATGACGATGAACCATGGAACGATAGACATCAAAGACGCTGAATTCAGGAGGTAAGTCAGCCGTAGCCGTGCTATGAGATGAGAGATACTTTTTAAATCTCACCAGGACTCCCGCTCTTGTTCCACGTCTTTTGCGTCGCTTGTTACGTGGCAACGTGCTGGTGTTGCGGTGTAGGTAGGCTGGGATGGATGCCAGGAAAGGTGGAGGTGGAGGCTTAAAATGTCCATATTTGCCAGTAGTCGGTGCGTTGATCAGCGAGTTTTGGAGACTTAGAAGAGTTGAGCGATCATAGACCAGAAGCGAGGATGCATCGTCGATGAAAAAAAGGCAAAACACGAACAACATTAAAAAGCTCACGAGAAGAGGTAGACAGCGGGCCGTAAACAAAGGCGCCATCTTGGTATCATTTTCATTAATTAATCGCCATATCCTGTCCTGTCGGCTAAGAGCGGGTTGGGCCGAATCTTGGATGTCGGCTTCTCTCCACCCCAGAATGAACGGACCTATCTCCTGAGTTTGGGTATAGAGTGCGTATCGGGATTATGAATGGAATGTGTCGTTATTACAGTATATGTCTTTGAGAGACTGAGGGTGAGGATGGGTGAGGTCCTTCCCCAATACAATCACACAAGCAGTTTTTAAAGATGAAGGAGTGAGTTGAATTGTCTCTGCCGTTTTTTCACATAAAGAGTTAGCTCCCTTTATGTGAATGGAGCCTGCTAGGGAGGAGGGAGACAATTCAACTCACTCCTTCATCTTTAAAAACTGTGTTAGGATAGGCCAAGTGCTTGGCGACTGTACAGTACTGTACATGTATTCATGTATTCATTTATAAAAAATATATATATATATATTTACAGTGCGTTCGTAAGTCTGAGTTGCCGTAGGTCGGGGGTGCCGTAAGTCGGGGACTCCCTGTATAGGGGGATCACACTCTTAAGCCTCCCTGGTAAGGTCTATTCAGGGGTTCTGGAGAGGAGGGTCTGTCGGATAGTCAAACCTCGGATTCAGGAGGAGCAGTGTGGTTTTCGTCCTGGTCGTGGAACACTGGACCAGCTCTACACCCTCAGCAGGTCCTGGAGGGTGCGTGAGAGTTTGCCCAACCAGTTTACATGTGCTTTGTGGACTTGGAGAAGGCATTCGACCGTGTCCCTCGGGGGACCCTGTGGGGGGTACTCCGGGAGTATGGGGTACCAGGCCCTTTGATACGGGCTGTTAGGTCCCTGTACGACCGGTGTCAGAGCTTGGTCCGCATTGCCGGCAGTAAGTCAGGCTCATTTCCAGTGAGAGTTGGACTCCGCCAAGGTTGCCCTTTGTCACCGATTCTGTTCATAACTTTTATGGACAGAGATTCTAGGCACAGCCGATGTGTTGAGGGGATCTTGTTTGGTGGCCTTAGGATCACTTCTCTGTTGTTTGCAGATGATGTGGTCCTATTGGCTTCATCAGTTCGTGACCTACAGCTTTCTGTTTGCTGCTGTTTATTTTTGTGCTACTGTTTATAATGATGTTTTTCCACTACATTAGGGCTTAGTGTATTACTAGTTGATGTTTTTCTTAGTTAATTCTAGATGTTATTACTGTTTTTCTCTTGCATTTCTTGTTGGATGTAATTGGGACCCCGTGTACATAATCTCGTTTTCATCACATGTACCACATGCGGTGCAAATGACAATAAAGACTCTCTGACTCTGACTTTCACTGGAGCGGTTTGCAGCGAGTGTGATGCGGTCAGGATGAGGATCAGTTCCTCCAAATGCGAGGCCATGGTCTTGAGCCGGAAAAGGGTAGAGTGCCCTCTCCAGGTCGGGGAGGAAGTCCTTCCCCAAGTGGAGGAGTTTAAGTATCTCGGGGTCTTGTTCACGAATGAGGGAAAACTGGAGCGTGAGATCGATAGGCGGATAGGTGCAGCGTCCGCAGTGAAGCGGGCGCTGTACCGGTCTGTCGTGGTGAAGAGAGAGCTGAGTCAAAAGGCAAAGCTCTCAATTTACCGATCGATCTACGTTCCCACCCTCATCTATGGTCATGAGCTTTGGGTTGTGACCGAAAGAACGAGATCTCGGATACAAGCGGCTGAAATGAGTTTTCTCCGCAGGGTGTCTGGACTCTCCCTTAGAGATAGGGTGAGAAGCTCAGTCATCCGGGAGGGACTCAGAGTAGAGCCGCTGCTTCTCCACATCGAGAGGAGCCAGTTGAGGTGGCTCGGGCATCTGGTTAGGATGCCTCCTGGACGCCTCCCTGGTGAGGTGTTCCGGGCATGTCCCACAGGGAGGAGACCCAGAGGAAGACCCAGGACACGCTGGAGGGACTAATGCCCCTTTTCCACCGCTCGGCTTGGGTCGGATCAGATCAGCTCAGATCGGCTCAATTCGGGTCGGGTCACATGTAGTTCTGTTTCCACAGCTTTTTTGTACCCTTTCTGTGGGCGGGGTCCAGATTCCTACTCGTTTTACCACATGGTGGCGGTAGTGTTCCCTCAAGGTATTTACTATCCACCACTAAACGTTAGAAGAAGAACACCCTGTAGGACCTCGTCTCACCACATATTGGCGGTAATATCCCTTAAGGTGTTCAGAGTCAGAGTCAGAGTACTTTTATTAACATTGCACAAGTTTTCACCAATACAACGTGAATATGTACGCATAGTCATCCTGAAGGAGGGGTGAATGTGTGAAGCTACTGCCAATTCAGACCACATGTGACGAATCACATTATGTTCTTCAGCGCGGCCTCTCTCATCCGTATCGGGATGAAGGTCAAAGGTGTGAAACAAGGAAAGTACCATAAGGGTCACAGCGTTGGTATTAAAAAAAATGTATCACATTTTGTCTACCAAGACACCACATGAGACAGTAAAAACCATACCATAAGCACATTTCCAAGACACCACATGAGACAGTAAAAACCATACCATAAGCACATTTAAGACAGTTACATGTTGCATTTTGAGACTGAGGCAGGGAGATTTCTGCCCATGAGACATTCCAGATAGCAACAGTCTGAGATGTAACCAGC
This sequence comes from Garcialebias charrua, assembly GCA_038048925.1. Taxonomy (NCBI): domain Eukaryota; kingdom Metazoa; phylum Chordata; class Actinopteri; order Cyprinodontiformes; family Rivulidae; genus Garcialebias; species Garcialebias charrua. The sequence continues at coordinate 51,639 of JBBPBX010003962.1, forward strand.
CGGCCTCCGATAACGCTCATAGAAGACAAGACAAGAGGAGCAGCTGTTTGTCCTCAGTAAAACACGTCTCAGGAGAAATTAGATATCCAGCCTTTTCCAAGGCTGTTTCCAAGGAAGTCAGATAAGAATGGCAAATATTTTCACTTCAGGCTCACATTGTAATTTCTGCAGCCTTCAGTCTGTAAGGGCGACTCTGTTCCAAAAATGATCCAATTCGGGACTTTTTTTCCACTGATCCAAGCTCTGTCCTCAGATGTTGACCAGTACAGCGTCCAGAGTCCCAATCCGAGGGTGATCTGTTCACCTTCCGGATAAGCTCGCAAACAGCTGATTTCTCGAGGTCACCGCGCAGACCAGACGTCGGGTGCCCCAGGCAAGTCCTGCTGAAGTCTCCCTCATTTGCGATAGGCCAATGCTCCACAAAACGCCAAAAATCAAAGCGCTACCATCATAATCCAATATAATCCAGATTCTTCACCTCCTCCACAGAACACAGCGCAGAGAGCGAGACGCACACCATCCAAACAGGAATCCATGGCATATCCTCTTTGTCACTCTGTGTGGATGGACCGGCTCCCCTTGTGCCTTGTCTTCTCTTGAAATCTTGTTCGAAGAATCGAATGCCCATACCTCCAATCCCTTAAGGTGTTCCATGGCTACTGCTAAATTAATAGTAGAAGAAGAAAACCCAGGAGACAAACAAACAAAATGGAGGACATTGTTGTTGTACTTAACATTATTCTCTGTGTGTGGTTGCTTGTGAAACGTCGAACAGATGAGACCGTAGCCCGTTCACATAGCAAGCTGAAGAAGCTTCGTGCAGCACTCCTAAGGCTGCATGCTGCGAGCAGAAGGCTGCAGGCTGCGGGCAGAAGACAGCAGGCTGTGGACCGAAGGCGACAGGCCGCGAGGAGGCAAAACACTATGGAGAATTACCGCAGGGTGTGGGAAGCCATAACGCAGTATGAAGACGAAGACAGGAGGCGACGAGTGATAGTAAGCTAAAGCTCTTTATCCAGAAGGATTTATTTGTTTCTTAAATGTTATTATCATAATTAAACCTCATCCCCAGTTGATAGACCAAAATGTAACATATCAACATTGGAATAGAGCTCTATATGATCCAAGTCTGACAATCCTTCCAAAATGCAGGATTAAATTTGATATTAATTAGCAAGTGTACTGATGTATGTCTATTTGAATTACAGGTTGCACAGGTATTGGGCTTTATATAATTTATTAGATAAGTTTATCTATCTATCTATCTATCTATCTATCTATCTATCTATCTATCTATCTATCTATCTATCTATCTATCTATCTATCTATCTATCTATCTCTCTCTCTCTCTCTCTCTCTCTATATATATATATATATACATATATATATATATATACTATATGTACTGTATATACAAACACATAATGTATTTCTAAATTATAATTATGTATGTCTATCAGTTGCAGTTTGCAATTAATATGATAAAAGCAGATAAAGAAAATATTGACATGTCCATCAAGAAAAGTTTAATACAGTTACAGTGTGTGTGTGTGTGTGTTTTCCAGATGATTCAGGAGCTAAGCAATCGTACTCGCAGAACACCTACAGTGTGGGAACTCAACAGATCATCTGTGTGGTGGTGGGATATTATTGTTCCTGGTTTCTCCAACACTCAATGGCTGCAAAACTTCAGGATGTCCCAAGGAACGTTCATATACCTGTGCAACAAACTACGTCCAGCACTGGAGCGACAAAACTACCGCAAATGTGTGCCATTGAAGCAATAGCACTCTGGAAGCTGGCTACTGGATCTGAGTATCGTAGTATTGGACATATTTTTGGTGTCAGCATCACAACTGTGTGCAGGAATTTTGTGCGGCATCCGAGTTGTACTTGGTGCCAGAACAGATCCGTATGCCAGATGCTGAGAGGTTCAGGCAAAAGTCTGTTTTCATTGAGCAGAAGTTTGGGCTGCCACACTGTGTAGGTGCGATTGATGGCAGCCACATTCCCATAATTGCACCACAGCACTATTCCCATAATAGCTCCACAGCACTATCACACAGATTATTTTAATAGAAATGGTTGGCATTCAATTATACTTCAAGCTGTTGTGGATGGAAAGGGGCAGTTTTGGAATGTTTTTGCTGGATTGCCGGGGAGCATGCACGATGCCAGAGTGTTAAGACTGTCCACGCTGTGGGAGCTAGCCAGCCAGGGAAACATGTTCCCAGCTCATCTCAGGTCTATCGGTGCAGCAAATACTGGCTACTACATCCTGGGTGATGCAGCTTATCCCCTTCAAGACTGGCTCTTAAAACCTTTTTCTGACACGGGAAGGCTAACAGCAGAACAACAATTCTTCAACGAAACACTTAGTAGTACACGTATAGTTGTAGAAAATGCTTTTGGAAGATTGAAGGGAAGATGGCGTTGCCTCCTGAAACGAAATGACTGCGATGTTCAACTTGTGAAGTCCATGGTGCTTACCTGCTGTGCCCTTCATAATCTGTGTGAGAGTCATGGAGAGTCATATGATAGTTCACTGGATGAACCGCCTGCAGTAGCAGCAGCACAGCCTCCCCATGCAGCTGTGCAACAGGAAGTTCAACAAATTGATGTTAGAAATGCACTAATGGAATACATCCTGAGCACACAATTACAATCACAATTCAAGTTCTGACAAATTTGCCTTTTTGTCCTTCCTGAAACACATGTTTTCATAATAAAGAATTTTAGAAAGGTCAAATTTTTGCCCAATTATATTTATTTTGAAATGCACAAGGTCATTTACATTTTTAAATACATCACAATGTCCAGTAATGAAAAACACTTTTATAATCTGCTACGCGTTTTTAGTTAATCGGATTTTAATTTACCCTGAAATAACAATGGTTAGTATGCCATAATATTTAACTAAAAATGTTTTGTTATGGTTAATGAAAAGTGAATTGAAACTTGATAATTTAGATTAAATGGGACATTATACACTAAATGCTTAATTCATTACATGTAATAACAATGTATTATTTATTGTTGGTTGAGCTGGGAAATACTTGTGGTCCTCCCCACAACAGCCTCATCACGTTGGGCTCTTTCCCGTACCTCGTGATGCTGCTGCCCCACGACCCGACCTCAGCACAAGAGGAAGTTGGATGGATGGATGGATGGATGAACACAGAGACAGCATGCGTTCACGGTTCAGTTTAAAATCTGCCTGTTTGTTACAGGGTGGATGTTAAAATTGCTGCTAATTAATTCTACATGTATGCTGCTCTTTACCGTACCTCGTGATGCTGCTGCCCCACGACCCGACCTCAGCACAAGAGGAAGTTGGATGGATGGATGGATGAACACAGAGACAGCATGCGTTCACGGTTCAGTTTAAAATCTGCCTGTTTGTTACAGGGTGGATGTTAAAATTGCTGCTAGTTAAATAAAGTGCACCATGGTGTTCTTCTTAATTTCATACAGTTGTCTGACTTGATTAGCGAACCCAAGTATAACATTTGAGTAGATTATGTGTTGCACCTAGTGTTGTAAATAACACTGTGAAATATGTTGAGATAATGGAGTAATGAATGAAACTACTTTTAGGAAAGTCAAAGTCAACTTTATTGTCAGAACTGCAATATGTACAGGACATACACAGGATTGAAATTGCGTTTCTCTCAGTCCCTCGGTGCAACAGTAACCATTTAAACACTAAAACATTTAATAAACATAAGTATAAAATGAAATAATAAAAGTGTAATACTGTCCTGAGTTTTTGCATAGTACAGTAGTTGTAGCTGCTCCCCAGCAGTTGAATTAAGATGCGCAGTCTCGACGGGTGATTTGATGCTTTTTATTTTCTCTCATGTGGATGGTCACAGTCACCACACCGCTTCAGTCACCTTGATCACCATGCGATCACCATGATCACCAAGCATGATCACCATGCGATCACCATGATCACCAAGCATGATCACCGTAAAAACTAAAATATATACAAATATATACAAATATTAGAGTACAGAATGAATATTATACAAAAACCTTGAACATAAACAAAAAACAAAACATACCTTGCTGCTTTCACTGAGGAACACTAAGTGTTATTCATTGGAGCCAAAAACACGTCTTGACAGTTGAAGTCATTTCTTGTTACTGTGATTTTGACAACTTTTATAGTGCCTGCCCACAGCTACGGCAGCCAGTGAGGTACATAAAGGAAATCCAAACATTTCAAAGTGCAAGTACGATTAAACAAAACACAAACCACCAACAGTATTAAACAAACAGACAAACATCCATAAACAATCTGCAACATATTCTCAAGATTCACTTTAATCAATTTTCAATACATTTATTCTCATTTAAATAATTTAAACAATTCATTTTATTCTACTAATTTAGAAGATTCATTTTAAATAGCTTAGTATCCATTACACTCCCACCAATAATGCATGAATATTACCCACAAAAATCATGCATTATTTCAAAGTTTCCTTTAAAACTCTTACAGATTGTTTAAAACATGCTTGTCTGTGTACATTCAATTCATGAGTCACTTTCCAATAACACCACTATTTTTTGCACCGGTCTCTCTATGACTGAACTCTTGGAAATAATGTTCCTTCCTAACCTTTGTTCCCCTGTTCTCAACTTCACCTTTCGAACCAAGCCATCATTACCAACCATTGTTTCCACAACACGACCCAACTGCCACCTATTTCTTGGGAGAAGATCCTCCTTGACAATTACAACATCATTTACTTTTAAATTGCGCCGAATTACATGCCACTTTTGTCTAATGGAGATATTCTGGAGGTATTCTCTCTTCCACCGACTCCAAAACTGTTCAACCAAAAACTGTACGCGGCGCCAGCGTTTTGAGGAGTAGATGTCCTCTTTCACAAATTCCCCTGCAGGAGGCAGGGCAGACTCAGACTTCATTTGAAGCAAATGATTAGGAGTTAAGGGTTCAAGACAACCAGGGTCGTTTATTCCCTTTAATGTTAAAGGACGACTATTAATTATGGCCATGGCTTCATAAAGGAAAGTTCTTAATGAAGCATCATCAAGTTTCCCCAAGTTTTGAGAGAGAGTAAAGTTTAACATGTTTCGGATGGTGCGTATCTGACGCTCAAGCACCACCAGCATGACTTGCTGATGGGGCATTAAAATGAATTCACATTGGTTCTCTGTTTGGAAAGACTCCTGATAATTAGGATCACATCGTTTTAAGTCTCTCTGATTATCTGGACCCTATTTGCCACAAATACATGAAACCGTCGTGCGTCATTATTAATATTAGACAACACTATTGGTGAATCTGTCCAGAAGAACTCTGCATCTTCTGCATATCAAGTTCTGATTTTAACAAAACACTTCAACCTGGCAGCAACTACTGCAGCTTGAAAACTCGAGACGGGGAATAGTTGGGATTTTCAAAGGTGCCACTCTGGCTTTAGCCATGATCAAAACAATGGATTTCACCTTTGTCATTCTGAAATCTGAGGTAGGAGCATGCACCGTATGCTAGGCTACTAGCATCTGAGAAGTTATGTAGTTCTGTTTTAATGATTTTACCAAATCCTTGAGGATGGTAACACCTTTGTATCATTAACCTCTCCACATTCTGAAGACCTAATTTCCACTTCTCCCACCGTACAAGCAAGTCTTCAGGCAGATGGTCATCCCACCCAATACTTCTGCGGCACAGATCTTGTAAAATGCATTTCCCTTTCATGATGAATGGTGAAAGAAATCCTAGTGGATCGTATAGCGAGGCTATTGCAGACAATATACCACGACGTGTAGCAGGTTTGTCCTTTAGATTATGTGAAAACTCAAACAGTCACTTGTGACATGCCATCGCATACCTAAGGTATGTTCAGTATGTGTTAAATCTGGCTTGAGATCAGCAGAAACCACACTTGTGGCTCTCTCAGATTGATTCACACAGTCTAGGACTTCAGACCTATTAGAATTAAATTTGTGGAGTCTCAAACCTCCTTCCCTGCACAGTTTCTGTGCTTCAGTTATTAATTTGGTAGCATCATTTGCTGTTGGGACACTTATCAGCCCATCATCAACATAAAAATTATGCTCCACAAATGCTGCTGCAGTTGGAAACTTTGATCTCTGCTGTTGTGCCAAATATTTCAAACCAAAATTAGCACAGCCTGGAGAGGACGCAGCTCCAAAAAGGTGGACCTTCATTTGATACTCTTTAGGCTCACTCTCCAAATTTCCTTGCTCCCACCATAGAAACCTGAGATAACAGCTATTGATAGATTCCATAAATGTTTTATAATGATTGTAAAACTGATCATCTCTCTTTAACCTTCTCTTCAGATGCTGTGCACGAACAGTAGCCAGCCTCTTATTATTTGGCAACACAGGAGGGCAGGGTGTTTTAAATGGAAGGGGCATCTCCAAATGGCCATCATCCTTCTGTGTAATATTTTCACTCAGCAGTTGAATAAACCTAATGTCATCTTGGGAAACACATTTTCCTTCTGACCCTTTTTCATTGAAATCAGACTCTAAAATTCTTAACACATCAGAAGTCAATGGAACTGGCATTTCTTTTACCATCACTCTGTGTACAAATCTTTGGTTCCCTTGACGATCTAAATGTGGATTAGCTGCCCCAATGATGCTCCATCCTAGAGCAGTTTTCTGAGCAAAAGGTTCATTTTCTCCACCAACAACTACTTCCAAAGGAGCCAAAGCAGAAGGACAGTCAAAACCAATGAGTAAACCTACTTCACAATCTTGCAAAGCAGGCATTTTGCCAGCCAGATGTTTAAGGTGAGGCCACTGTAATGCTGTATTTCTACTTGGTATGCAAGATGTATCAACAGGAATAAAATCACGCGTGTATGCTTGCTGCAAACGTATGTAATTATCAGAGAAAAAACTCCGAACTTGCAAACCATACACATTTTGACTCAAAACGGGTGTATCAACAGAAACCATAGTACTAAGTTTTAGCTGTACTGGTTTGGTTTCAACAATCAAGTTTGTCACAAGATCTTCTAAGACAAAGGAGGAGTCACTCTGAGTATCAAGGAGTGCATAAGTAAGGATTTCCTTCCCAGGATCCTTCTCAGAGGACAAAAACACTGGAACAATGCTTGATGTTGCAGAAATATTTCTAGTGAGTGCATGAGATAAGACACTGTGAGAAACTTGAGGTGTTTCTGCTGGAGGAATAGAACACTGCTGAACAACATCCTGAGATTTCACTCTCTCCCTGTGTAAACAAGTAGGATGATGCTGTTTACATTCTCCACAAATATGTCGTGTTTACAGTCCTTCAAAAGATGACCTTTTCTTAAGCACCCAAAACAAAGATGGTTCTGATGTATAAATGATTTTTTGTCTTCCATTGATTTAACTGCAAATTTAGGACATTTAGCAACACTGTGTGATATGTCTGTACAAACCAAACAAGGCAGTTTAGATTTTAGAACATGAACAGTTTCTTGTTTCTTAAACTCTGTGCTGGTATTAAGAGCCTTTGCTTTCCTAGAAAAATCATTTGAAGTTCTAGACTTGAACAAAAATGGAGAAGCAATAGGATTACATGCTATGCGTGCTTCCTTTCGTATAAATCCAGAAAAACATTCAAAAGATGGATATTCTCCACATGCATCAAGTACTTCAACCACGACTCTACTCCATTTACGTACAACCCAGTCTGGTAACTTCTTTAACATCTTGTGATTTTCTTCACAATCATTTAAGATGGAGAGTCCTTTAACTTGAGGCATGGCCTCTTCACAACTTTTCAAAAAGTCAGCAAAATCTCTGAGAGACAATGGATCATTTGGTGCAATCTTTGGCCATGTCATAAGTTTATCCCTAAATGCTTTCTGAATTACAAATGGGTTTCCATATCTCTCCTGAAGAACTGACCAGGCACCTTCATATGCATCCTCAGAACTTCTGTAAAAGAAACCCTCCACAGCCCTTCGGGCTTCTCCAGAAAGATAACCTTTCAGATACAACATTTTTTCCCCAGCAGAGATGGATTTTGAATCAATTAAGGTTGTAAATGATATCTTAAAGTCCACAAATTTCAGAGGGTCACCTGAGAATATGGCAGGTTCAGGAACAGGAAGGCGACTTAAACTCAATGAGCTTGTTAAAGCTTCAGCCAAGTTTACTGCAGGAGTCTCAGAGAAAATTTGAGGTTGTAGAATTGGTGCAGAGCGTGCAGCTGACTTTCTCAGGTGTTTTAAATATTGTCCTGATTTAACCTCAGGCTTAGAATCAGGATTTTCACCATCTTCAAGTCTGCTATAAACATCAACCCGAGCTGCAGCCATTTTAACTTCCATATTTGTTTGCATTACCTTCAATTTTCTCTTCTCCTCATCAAGCTGCTGCAGCACTTCAGCTTCCTTTTGCTTAATTTCTGCCATAATCTGGGACTCATGATGTTTCCATTCACATTCAAGTTTACTGACTTTAGCTAGTTGAGATTCCATCTCCAACATGGATTTAACTTGAACCCTTTTGGCTGCAAGATCAGCTTCTGCCATTACCCGACCTTGAGAAACCTTTGAGCTGGTAGATGATGAGCATGAAGAATTTTCAGTAGAGATTTCTCCAAACACAGACAGATATTCATCTCTATTTAAGACTTCTCGCACTCTTTCCTTTTCTGCTTCTTGATTAAATTTATCTTCAACAATACCCGCTTCTAAACGCTTACACACAAGATCATAAATCTCATTTGTTAGTATAGTACAGGCATCTAGTTTCTGCACTATTTCTGGAGTATTTAAAGAATTACGTTGAAGAAACTCATAATTCTGTTTAACTTTATCAAGACCATTTTGGATTTGCTGATTTATTTCATCTAGATTTTCCTGAGAGCAGAAACCTTTTAATTTCTTCCTGGCTTCTCTGGCTATTTAGGTTTACTAGGTTTACTATTTTATGCTTATGTCTATTATTATATGTTTCAGTGTTTCAATGTTTAGATGTTTACTGTTGCACCGAGGGACTGAGAGAAACGCAATTTCGGTCCTGTGTATGTCCTGCACTGTACATATTGCAGATCTGACAATAAAGTTGACTTTGACTTTGACTTTTGACTATTTGTTTCCAGGATGCATAAGATTTAAGAAATGCTTTAATCTGTTTTGTAGACTCTGCATCTCTATACTGCTCTCCTTTCTCAGTTAACTTTCTTGTGCGAGAACCTGAAACTAACTCTTGCTCACCAACGTCAACAGAAAGTTCCTTTTCACATGGCAATGACATTTTTCAATTTTTACAATGACCTAAAGCCTTACAGTGAAATTAAACCTATACATTCAAAGAAACTTAGTTACAAAAACACCTTTTATTTTATTATATATATTTTTTCTTTTATCAGCCTTTAAGTAATTTGGCGTTTAATCTGACCGACACCTTAAACTCATTTAGTTTCATAAACGCCAATATCTGGTGACGTCATCTCCAAGTTATTTCCTCGTTGTTTGATCAGTATTTTTCTCACCGCACCGGTGGTCATCATCTGTCGGGTTCAGTTCCTCCAGATGCAATCTTCTTGGATCCACCGCGAAGACAACTTCTCATGGGGGCGTTGACTCTGACGTAGCATCATTTCCACAGCTGATCCACAGCTGATCCACAGCTGATCCTGGTCTCGCCGTCAATGGAAGCCACACACTGAAGCGTCAAGTTTTTACTGTAGCTGCTCCCCAGCAGTTGAATTAAGATGCGCAGTCTCGACGGGTGATTTGATGCTTTTTATTTTCTCTCATGTGGATGGTCACAGTCACCACACCGCTTCAGTCACCTTGATCACCATGCGATCACCATGATCACCAAGCATGATCACCATGATCACCAAGCATGATCACCGTAAAAACTAAAATATATACAAATATATACAAATATTAGAGTACAGAATGAATATTATACAAAAAATATATATAAACCTTGAACATAAACAAAAAACAAAACATACCTTGCTGCTTTCACTGAGGAACACTAAGTGTTATTCATTGGAGCCAAAAACACGTCTTGACAGTTGAAGTCATTTCTTGTTACTGTGATTTTGACAACCTTTATAGTGCCTGCCCACAGCTACGGCAGCCAGTGAGGT
>JBBPBX010003963.1:0-10678 GCA_038048925.1 Garcialebias charrua
CTTAGTGTACAATCTCAGTGAAGTTCTTAAAATGTACTTTTCTATTTTCTTCAGTGTAGTTCTAACTGTTGAGAATATCACTTTGCATGTGAATAACATCGTGCAACAGGAATATATGCATATTCTTTTTTTTTTTTTTTTTTAAAGGCCAATGGCTTTATAGAATTCAACAACAAACAGGAGAAATTAGGAGATCTGAAAGAAACAGGAGGAGGAAACATCACATCACGTCTCATATTTGGAACAGAACATTATTCATAACAGGGAAGCATCATAAATGTGACTACTGTGGAGAAGATGAGACCATAGAACATGAGTTATTGAACTGACAGAAATACAGACATGAAAGAAGTCAACTGATGAACAGTCTCACTGAAATCAAAGAAAGATTTGATACAGATGAATTATTGCACAATTTAAAAAATAATGGTGCTCAGGTTTTAATACAATATCTGAAACAGACCTGTTTGTCTGAAAGAATTGTTATTTATCCATGGATTAATATTCATTAATTTGTTTGTTTATTTGCATTATTTCAGTCCACCTCCTTACCAGTGGTGGTAATGCACAAAATTGTTGTTTGCCAACCATCAATGTCATGTAACAGGGTTGTTGTTCAAATAATTTTATCAGAATGCACCATCTTTATAATATCAAAAAGGCGTTCAATACAAGATCAACTGGACTTTATTTGTTGCGAAAGACGTTTCGACCCCTATCCAGGGGGCTTTTTCAATGGTAGAAGGGTCGTGGGTCCAGCAGGCCATGGCACGGCTGGAAGAAGCCCTTCAGCTGCAGCTTCTGACAGGCATCTTCACCCTGCAGGGCCTGGACCGCCCTGTTTATGTTAAGAGAGAAAAACCTTCTCTTAACAGAGGAGGAGGTCTGAGATTTCAACTTTCCAAGACATATAACTCAGTTTTGGGGTTGATTCCCAGACGTTTTACACCGGATGGGAGCAGAGGTGTCTTGTCTGTGAATTAGACTATACAAAGTTTTTTGAGAAACCTCTGTTGTTGGTTTGTGAGGTGTTTTTTGTCAATCTACATACAATTGTGCGTCTTCTGCCAGAGACCTCAAGGGAACCCCCTACTGTTAAGGTGTGATCTGTCAATTTAAATGTATGTGTTACCTCAGCTTGCAATTTACATATGATGGTGTGTGATTTCTTTAGACTGTTATAACTCCACAAGCTCACATTTTTGGTTTCAGTGAATTGAAAAAGCCCCCTGGATAGGGGTCAAAACGTCTTTTGCAACAAATAAAGTCCAGTTGATCTTGTATTGAACGCCTTTTTGATTTTATCATGTCCTGGACGATTGAGAATCTTCACCAGCACATCTTTATAATATTTTTCTTGTTTTGCAGAAAAATGGAAATAATCGCTCTAACCTGGGCTCCACACCGGACAAACTCCTTTCGTCAAAGCCTCTGCCGGCTGATGCAAGCTGCCATTGCTTAAAATATATGCATATTCAGCCTGCCTAACCTGTCGCACCATAACGTGTAGAGGTATTGTAGGCGTGTCAATAAATACACGTTTTACGTCATCTACAATTTAAACCAATAGCATGACCAGGAATGCTCCGAAACGCCCATTTGTCTTTTTCCCCGCCCATTCGCGTCACTCCCTTTCCGTGTGTCCGCCCGGCTGATGAAGTATTTCAGCAATGGCAGCTTGCATCAGCCGGCTGAGGCTTTGACGAAAGGAGTTTGTCCGGTGTGGAGCCCAGGTTAGAGCGATTATTTCCATTTTTTGTGTGTGTGTTTTAACTCTATTTCATCGGTGTTTACATGTAGAACAGCATGTGGACAATGCTCAAGTTGATAAATAAGCAAGTGAGCATGCTAGCTAGCTAGCCCGCCAAGGCTAAAAGACAATAACAACAGGCTATTTAACAAAGATGCTGACTCTAACGTGAACGTTTTTACGCCTTTTTTAATAATAATATTGCCACTTTTAAGTAACAGTGTTGTTATTGTTGTGTACCGTGTTGCCAGAGCTTATCATACAATGTTTGCTAACAGATTATCAGCGTTTATCTGACTTATCTGTCATTATGAACAACATTAGTGTTAGTTCTGATGACTTTCTGAGGCTGATCAGCCATTCACTGACATTGAGACTGAATTAAAACGATACGAAATAATTTAGGAATGAGGAAAACCCCCGTTACAATGCTCATTGATGTGGATGATTGATGATTTTGAGTCACTGACTTGTTATTACACATAAGTCCATCTGAAGTGTGTTCCTCACTGGGTGTTTCTGTGATGTCTCCTCAGCTGGCAGACATGGTGAGGGACCGCATGATTACGGAGATGCAGACCATCCAGCACACTCTCCAGGTTTGATGGGCTCTGTTACTGCGGCTGATTTCACTTCCTGAAACATGTCAGAGGATGTGCAGCTGTCACATCTACGCACTGTTATCTGACCACAAGTCTGGAAGTTTAACTATTCTCAATGAGTCATGCACAATCAGTAGTAGTGTGAATGTTTCTGGTAATGTCCGGGGCAAGATAAGGCCTGTTATGAGGTTTCCCTTTAGGCTACTGTTATGGAAGATTTACGACTAGTGCTTTACCAGGAGAAATGCTACCTTATATTTGCAGTTTGGACTTTTATTAAAAGCTGTAACATCATTGTTGTTTTGATGTACCATCACCTGATCTCTTGCTGCTCTCTCGCGTTCCCTCCCGTTCTCTCTGTTTACAGGGTAACCCTCTGGCTGTGAGCCAAGCAGGGCAAAACAGTGGGGCAATAAAGGACAGCATCAAAGAAGAAAGGCAGCAAGGCCCAGCAGGTAGATCAGCTGTGCTATTTGTATCCACTATAAAAGCTGTACACGTTTGGTTTGTTGAACTCCCTGGCAACATTTGCACAGGTTTCTATTTGTTCCATTTCTATTGTGCAAATTCTTCTGTGCTGCTGCAGGGGTCGACTCCAGCCAGCCAGTGAACATCCCAGATTTGTCAAAAAGAAAAAAGAAAAAAAGGAACAGAGCTACAGACAGCTTTACAGGCACTTTTGATGGTAATTATGTTATATAGCTATAGTGAAATGCATGCAGTATTTGCAAAATGTGGATATGTTGTTATTTATGTTTATCGTTGGATAAACGTTCATTGTAGTCTCATCTTACCCTTTTCAGATCTCTACAAACTAACAGATGAGGTGCTCGGTCAGGGTGCTTACGCCAAAGTTCAAGAATGTGTGAGCCTGCAGAATGGACAAGAGTTTGCTGTGAAAGTAAGAATTTCTTTCATTTTTTTTTTTTTTTAGAAAATATAGAGAACGACATGCTTTTGCTCAGACTACTAATTATGACTTGTGTGTTGTTTTTTTCTTGCAAAGATCATAGAAAAGGCCGCAGGCCACAGCCGCAGCAGAGTATTTCGAGAAGTGGAGACGCTCTATCAATGCCAAGGAAACAAGTCGGTCCATTTACGTAATCAAAACAATTTATTGAAAAATTAAAACCATCTCAGAATTAATGAAACATTTATGTTTATTCAGAAACATTTTGGAGCTGATCCAGTTCTTTGAAGACAGCGCCTGCTTTTATCTGGTCTTTGAAAAGCTACGAGGGGGTGAGTATGAACGATCATGGCTGCTGTTGTTTCTTTCATTTTGTATTTACAAATAGCTCGATACAAACACACAGAAATTATTCCAATTATTATTTTTTTCCCCCTCTGCAGGTTCCATTCTTACACACATCCAAAACCGAAAGCACTTTAATGAATTGGAAGCCAGTAAGGTCGTCACGGACATTGCACAAGCTCTGGACTTTTTACACACAAAGGGTAGGCTGAGATTCAAATGATATTTTTGACCATCTATAAAAACGTTGATGCCTTTTTCTCATCTTGGGAACTTGTGCGCTTTTCTTCAGGCATTGCTCACAGAGATCTTAAGCTGGAAAACATACTCTGTGAAAACACCGATCGGGTAAGTAGCATGGAAAACTTCTAAAAAGGCACCAGTAGATACAGACTGTGACTCCATTTTTCTTCCGCAGGTGTCGCCAGTAAAAATCTGTGACTTTGATCTAGGAAGTGGAGTAAAGCTCAGCAGTGCTTGTACTCCAATAACCACTCCAGAGCTCACCACACCGGTACACATTCATAATACAGTATATAAAAAAGAATGTACACATCTATACTGACTGGGGTTTTCAGTCTCCTTCACTTCTTTCACCTTCTTAGTGTGGCTCAGCAGAGTACATGGCTCCAGAGGTAGTGGAGGTGTTTACTGATGAGGCCTCTTTCTATGACAAGCGCTGTGATCTGTGGAGTCTGGGTGTCATCCTGTACATCCTGCTGAGCGGAAGCCCTCCCTTCACAGGTCACTGTGGCACCAACTGTGGCTGGGACCGTGGAGAAACATGCAGGGCATGCCAGGTATGATCAGCTCTCAGTTTCTTTATGCTTAGTGTCCTTAAAATGTCACAAATCCACAAGGCTTTACCATTCTAGTTCAATACTACAAAGACAATGGGGTGTCACATTGAACTCACACACATTTAGTTAGAGCTGATTGTTCATAGTGTTGGCAGCTATCTGATGTCAGGAAGAAACAATGGCCCTCATGCACGAAAATGTTCATATTTTTATCCTAAATTTCTCCTACTTTTGTTCATACGAAGCGTTCGTACGAACATGCCACGTCAGATCCAACAAACTCTTCTATCCACAGGAAAAGCGTGTAAACGGGCTGCTTAAAGTTGATGGATCCCACCTGCTCTACTCACCTGCGCGTGCTCGTGGGAAGGTAATTTACATAATTTCCACCCCTCAAAACACCATATAAGGCCACGCTTCCTGCCTTCTGACAGCAGGAAGTGTCCATTCATTCAAACTCAAGAAGTAAAAGGCGTTCGGAGATCTGCTCTCATCGTCGCGCTGTGGCGCACCGCCACCCCCCCCGCAGGTGTCGGATGGTCAAATATTTTTAATGTTAGTGTAAACAACTGTGTAGTTTCACTTATTCAGAAGAGCCGTGGCGCACCGCTGCCCCCCACCCCCCGCAAGTGTCGGATGGTCAAATATCTCTAATTTTAGTGTACTGTGTTACATTATAGTTTCACTTATTCAGAAGAGCGCACCGCTACCCCCCCACCCCCCGCAAGTGTCGGATGTGTTTTTGAACAGAAGCATTTTAAAATGTCTCGAAACTACAGTTAACTTCATATTAATATTGTAGTGCATATGCTGTGTGTCCCGTGGGTCGTACAGTATCAGAAATCAAGAATAAATGGTTTGATCTGAAAATGGCTTCAAACAAACGTCTCGCCGCAGCACGGACAGGAAGAGATCAGTCTGCGAGATGGATGGACAATACTGTAAATGCCACGCTGTGCGCGTGCCAACATGTTTTGCAGCACAAATGATCATGCGCGCACCTCCTGGTCAGCGCGCACCTCCTGGTCAGCGCGCAACCATTCTGCAGGTTATATTTCGAATCAGATATAATAATCTATTGCTCCGATGGTGTTTGGCACAAGACCAGTCTTAATTCGTACTTGTTCTGCGGCGGTGTATGGGAATTTTATGTACCTGGGTGTTAATATGAGGAGGGCTTTGATGACCAAGGGGAGCGCACGACTCACTGAAGCCTGCGCGACACACCAGACAAATTAAACTTAAAATTATAATTCTAATTCAAACAGAATAACCTATTGTCAAGAATAATTATGGTGCGTGATTTTTTTAAACCCAAAATATTTTCTAAATAACGAAATATGAAGTTATTCGTGGAGAAGATCCGTCTGGATGACAGCAGACTGACGCTCCTAAATATACGACAGGTCCGGACCACTCGTAAATTTTGTTCGTATCTGAAGAAAATCGTAGGATACGAAAACATTGTTGAATGCCACAAATGATCCTAAATCACTCGTACGCACAGTTTAAGAACAAATCTGTGCGTACGAACGGTTCGTGCATGAGGGCCAATGAGTCTTCTTGTCTGTGACCAAAGTACAAATTGGCTGCATGATGGCGGTATTCTTCTGGCATCATGTTCTTCTTCCTCCAAACTCTTTTCTGTTGTCACACTTGCACCAGTAGCCAAAAGAAGAACTGCAACAAGACGAGCTGTAAAGTAAAGTGTCCACTGATCAACGGTGAAACGTAACATTTTGAAACAAAGCAACATTTTAAAGTCACTGAATGAAAGGAACAAAATTAGGGTGTCGCTACTTCCTTAATTTTGAAGCTGCTGTTTAGAATCGAGCTCCCTTCTCGTTCTCTCCTTAACATCTTTGAAATATAATAATAATTGCAATATTTCATGTTTGGAGTGTTGCTCTGTTGTAACTTCTCCACTATGAAAATCTTACTTGTGGCCTCTGAGAATATGTAAGAAATTTTAGTCTTATAAATGATTAAACTGTTGTCAAATGTAATTTTAATCAGTGATTTAAATTATCTTAAAATTTTGTCTACCGTACTTTTCGCTGTATAAGTTGCACCTTTTTGCATAAATTATCATGCCCTGCGACTTGTACACCGAAGCAACTTATTTGTGTTTTTTTCTCATATTTATAATCCAATTTTGGGGCTGAGATCTGATGATTCCTTTCATTCTGGAATGGAAAATATTAAACCCTACTATTTTCAACCACTTGAGGGCACTTTAGTAACATCGCAAGTGTCTCATTAATAGGTAAAAGTTGCTATTAATGAGACACTTGGCTTGCCATACAAGCCACCTTCGTCTCGCTGCGGAACTCCTGGAGCAAAAGTCAAATCAGCTGCATTTCACCTCCCAGGTGAAATGCAGCTGATTTGACCATTAAAGTGTATTTATTAAGGAAAAGTTCAACTGAGACACAATTTTGCTATAATTTTGAGCAAACAAATAATTGTTTTTGTGTTAATCTTGTTAAGTCCTCCCGTGCACTCTCCCGCTGCCGCCATTTGGCAGCCAATCAACTTTTGGCACAACACCGGCCCACATTTCCAGGTGGTCAGCGGTGGCGCATAATAGATACTACTAATAAAGTGAAGCAACATATTTATGGTTTTTCCACTTTATTAGACATATTTGGCCTGATGCGACTTATACGGCGGTGTGACGTGCACGACAGAAAGTACGGTAAACTTTGCCGTGAAACTAAATCAGACTCCCCTTTTCAGAGTTCAGACAACAGTCGGTTGAGTTTGTGGTAAACCTTTTTGTTTTAATTGTCTGGTTCTCATGGACCCAGGATCTCATCTAGTCTCATGAGATGAGTGTCTCCTTACACTCCTAACGACACACTCAGTATATATATATATATATATATATATATATATATATATATATATAGTTCTAGCTTCTCTGCTGCTTTAACATTACTGTGCTCTTCAGAGCCTTTGATGATGACGCATGACCCCGTGTCCTCAGAGTCAGCTGTTCGAGAGCATCCAGGAGGGAAAGTATGAATTTCCAGACAAGGACTGGGCACACATCACTGAAGAAGCCAAGGATCTCATATCCAAGCTGTTGGTTCGGGACTCCACCCTGCGCCTCAGTGCTGCTCAGGTCCTCCAGCATCCTTGGGTGCAGGGGGTGGGTGTTGTTTACATCTATGCACCAGAATCATATTTCCCTGTGTTGTTATTAATCAGATGTCATTTGAAGCTACATGATTTCTTTTTCCTGCAGAATGCTCCAGAGAGAGGTCTTACAACTCCTCGTGTCCTACAGAGGTTTGTAATACAAGTTTAGGTGTTTTAAAAACAAACATTTAGCTTTTTTTTTTTATGAGAAAGACATTATAGCTCCCTTGATAGCCTTAAAGTTATATTTTAGTCAGCCTTGACAAAGATTCAAGGTTTAAATTCTTTAAATAAGTGCAGTAGAGTATGTTTGCTTTCTTGAATACTGAAATTAGCACACATGTTCACAGTCGTCGTTGTTTTGATCAGTCATTTTAACAAGTAAAGAGTTGTCTTGAGTCAGAGGCAGTACTGTGAGCATGAAGCTCTGAGGTGAGTGGATGTTTCTCGTGATGACCTCGGCCTCGTCTCTGTTTAGGAACAGCAGCACCAAAGACCTGAGCCAGTTTGCAGCAGAAGCCATCGCCTTTAACCGGCAGCTGTCCCTGCACGACGAGCAGCAGGAAGAAGCCGAAGCCATCGTTTGCTCCATGAGGCTCTCCCCTCCTTCCAACTCCAGACTGGCCCGCAGACGGGCCAAGTCCAGCGCTCTGCGCAGCACCGACTTTGCACCGGCTTGTGATGACCTTGAGATACCAGCCTGAATTCCCTTGTCTTTTCCTGATTGATTTCCACCTCTGACTCCTCTTTTTATTTAATTTTTTATTTAAATGGACTTTTGTTTTCTATAGGGAGTCTTAATGGATGAGCCACAGGTCACTATTTTTGTTAAAGCTTCACTATAGACAAAAATCTTATTATATAGACGGTTTGGACACTAGACTGTTAATCCTCGACAACTTTTAATAATTTTAATAATGGTTTTAATCCGCCTGAGTTTTAAACAAGTGGGATTAGCCTTTTGCTTTAAAACATATTGAGCTTTGGAGATCTATTTATGGTTAATGAGACAAAACACCAAACCTATTTTTATTAAAGCAATTTATAGTAAAGTACATATCATTACCAAAGCAGCATTTAAGAGGTGCAGGACAGCGGTGCAGCTTTTTCCGTCCTGATGCAACATCATTTTATTTTAAATGACTTCTTTTATTGTTGAGCTGTGAAATGGTGAATATTTTGTTTTAGTTATTGGTGGAAAGGGATGATCTCTGCCTTTTGGAAGCATTCATGTGTAAGTGACTTGTGTATGGTTGTGTGTATTTATATTTGATACATAGAATGACACTTGGAGGACACAAGGCTTTTATTTATTTTCTAAAATTACTCATTAGCTTGTCATGCTAAAGCTAGCCACCTGAAACCATGGGTGAACGATCAGGGGTATGAACAGATATTTAGCTTTCACTTCAACACAAGCTACCTGTAGCACTGATGTACTTTAAAGGAAGCGTTGCAGTTAGTTTAAAGGAATTATTCAGATAATTTGAAATGGGGTTTCAAAACGGTTACGAGCAGCTAATATCTTACCTGTTGTAGATAGCTCTTTAAAAGGACCTCAGTTTGAAGAAATAGTTTCTTTTTGGCTTGACTTATGACTGGAAATGAACCTTGTTATTTTTTATTGTTTTTATTGTTTTAAAAAAAAAAGAAAAACCACTCGAATTGGTCGGTAATGAATAGATTTTTCTCAGAAAATCACCCCCGTCCCATTTAACACGCCACTCACCACTACCCACCTAACTTGTTACCAGACACTGCAACAAAGACCAAACTGCAACTATGCATGCTTCTTACTTACAGAATTGTCTTCCTTACTTGTGTTGGATGAATTTTTATAGGATGGACTACAAACTGTTTAAAATCAAAGAAATCATCTTAACGAGTGCTAATCTAATCTAATGAGAACGCTGATCAGATTGTACCAGAAAGCAGTGGTTCCCAACTCTGGTCCTTGAGGAACACCATCCTGCATTGTTTAGTTGCTTCTCTGCTCCAACACCTGATTTGAATGAACGGGTGATTAACAGGCTTCTGCAGAACACAAAGTAATTAAATCACTGAATCAGGTGTGTTGGGGCAGAGAACTAAAATATGCAGGATGGTGTTCCTCAGGGACCTGGGTTGGGAACCGTTGCAGCATTTGTTTGCTCCAGCATTTGATCACCATAGTAATACTTCTCGAGATCGCCACAGTTCTCATGCAGTTGTTTTCCAATACGCATAAGGAGCTTGAACTCTTTTTTTTCCCAGCGTTTTTCTGTCTTAACGAGTTGAACTGTGTTTCTTGAATGTTAGGTTGTAGATCATTAAGGAAACTCAAAGGGATTTGTTTACCACTCTTGTTACACTTTTAGAGTGTTAGGATTTTATATTGTCAGTGCAAGGTTTCAGTATTTATAGAAGCATTTTAATTTTGTTGTGTTTTTGTGAATGTGGCAACAAGAAGAGTGACGGACCCAAGTTAAGATCCGTCTTTCTTGAGTCCAAGTGCACGACATTAACTTTTCTTTTCATAGTTTTGTTAATTCAGAAACTTTTATAACGTCACTGATGGTAGTTAATCAATTTACTTCTTCTAACCCTGTTAACTTATGTGAAGCAGCTAAACAACTCCCGTCTTCACACTGTTGCCATGGACACCCCATCCCTATGCCAAACAAAGGCTTTCATTGGCCGAGGGGAATTGAAAGAGATTTGCTCAGAGTCTGCATTAGACAACAGCTCCCATGTTTTGTTTTCCCTCCTCGTCAAATGAGATACTAATCTGTATGAGTTCTTGAACATGGAGCAGATTTTTATTGCAGGATGCTGAGTTCTCAATAAACTTTGAAATATCACTACTTGTCTAATTTGTGATGCATCATTTTAAAAGTGTGGACCGCGGCCCCCTGGGGGGCCCCAGAAAGCTGAAGAGAAGATTTAAAGAAGAGAGATTTCTTTTGTTAGCACTTTGAGATTTTTATTAATGAAAAGTGCATTATAAATTGAATTCATTATTATTATTATTCAACAGATTGTTGAAAAGTTATTTTTTCAGTGGAAATGTGTTTAAAACATGTTAGTTATGTAACTCACTCAAGAGCTGGATCCTTTGGTTTGTCTAGCGTGTACGTATAGGCTATAT
>JBBPBX010003963.1:19456-30995 GCA_038048925.1 Garcialebias charrua
TATATATAGATGTACAGTATATATATATATACATATATACAGCAAACCCCCTAGTTACGACTCCATCGACCTACGAACAACGGGACCTACGAACGTATCATATTTAATAAAAATATGAAATTACTGATAAAAAAAATAAAAAAATTTTTTTTTTTTTTTGTGTTTAAATGTTCTTAATTTCATGTGTACATCACTTTGTTGCAGATGTGGTTGTTTTAAAGGCTTTATAAATAATAATTATGATAAAAATGATCATTTCTGATCATTTTTGAGCAATCTTGGGCAGCAGGAAGTAGGTCTTCAGTTTACACGGTCACAAATTAATGTAGAACACCGGACGCCATTTTAGGTTCAGTCACGGGGGTCTCCGGTCACAAATTAATGTAGAACACCGGACGCCATTTTAGGTTAGCTGCCGGGAGCCGGCCTTTGAACACTGGTGACCAGGATGGCCTCATATGGATTAATTACTAGCTGGAAACGTCTCTGTGAACTTTGTGGATGTCTCAGGCAGCAGCGGATTTATCGCCGATCGTGCCAGGCCGCCGCGCGAACACCTCCGGCCAGGCTCCGGCCTGGCTAGCTCCAGAAGCTAACACGGGAGCTAACACGGGAGCCGGCCTTTGAACACTGGTGACCAGGATCGCATCATATGGATTAATTACTAGCTGGAATCGCTCTGTGAGCTCTGTGGACGTCTCAGGCTGGAGCAGCAGCTGCAGATTGATCGCGCCGCCGCTCCAACACCAGCTCATGGCTTGGCTAGCAGAAGCTAGCCAGCTAGCTAACACAGGTCTGGAGCAGCTGCGGTGGCTCGCCGGCCCCCGCGCTGCTCGGCCCGACAACAATCAACGCATGGCAACCTAAGATGTCGGCTTTGACCATCTCAAAGTAAGAAAATATATTTTTATTTATTCTGTAAATGTGAATAGCAATGTTTAACATTACAGTACACTACTGTACATGCTTAAATGCGTGCGCGCGCTCCGTTAGCATGATAATTAAAAAAAATAAAAATTTTCACCCCCTAGCTACGGCAGAATCGAGCTGCGAACCGTTCTTAGGTCCCTAACTCGTTCGTAAATCGGGGGTTACCTGTATACTGTATATGTAAGAGTAGCACTCTCTGCAGCTCCAAGATGGCCGCCAATCGCCCTCAGCTGTCGGTCATCCACCTGATGAGCTACAATCCTATTTAAGGCTGCAGTCGAGTACTACTCTTCGCTGGAGCATTGATTCCTGTTGATGGTATTTATGCTTCTAGCCAGTCTTGTGTTTATTGCAAAGAGACTTACCTTGTTCTTATGTGCCTACAGTCATCACGTCTGATTTTGGATCCTGCTCTTCGTTCCTCGTGCCGTGCCCTCCAGCCACTTGCCTGCCTTCTTTGCCCTCTGGAATCACCATTGGAGTTATTGGATGTTTAAGGAACCCATCTCCCTTCATCGTCTGTAAGAACAAACAAACATTTGAGAACCAACATTCACAACTGCCCCTGGGCCTACTCCTTCTGACGTTCTGCTTCCTCCTCCAGGGATTCCGGATGAACCACGTTGTACTTTAAACCACTGTAAATAATAAACACTGTTCTTTTTGTACTCTCGTGCCTTGTGTCGTTCTGGGTCTCGTTACAAACTGGGTTACCTAGAAATCATTACAGTATATATATATATATATATTGTATGTAGGTGGAAAAAGGTGAAACACCCACACCTGCCTCCACCCTCATTCGCCCCACTCTGGGCTCCTGAGCAAGGCCCTTAACCCCCACCATCTGCTCCCTAAACAGTTCTCTCTTGACAATGAGTTCTCGTGGCTCAATGAGACTACCTGGATAAATAAAGGGTAAATGAAAAAATATATATAGCTATGTATATAAATATACAGTATAGATACATATATATGCTATGTGTGGTCATCATTGTATGTTGCATGCAATTATGAAATTTGTACAAAGTACTCTGTATTTAACCCATCAGACATAGGTGGAGCACCTGGGGAACAGTTAAGGATTAGATGTCTTGCTCAAGAACACCACGACATGTGGGCATGGTGGGGAGTTAAACCTGTGGCTTTCTGGTCCCAAGTCGGCCGACCTACCACCACACTATCTCAGTCGCTTTATCTATCAGTCTGTCAGTCTGTCTGTCTACACACACAGAGAGACAGACCATCATACACATATGACTTGCAGATTTGAATTTTTAGTTTTTTATTTTAAGAAATTCGTAATCAAAAGGTATGTGAGACATATGTTTAAAGTATAATTCAAACGTGGCTAAGTTGTACATATTTTTTAATTTTAAATGGAAAATGTATGAAATGAAGCTAAAAACAAAATGTCTATATCTGTTCTGAACTTAAAATTCTTAACATGTGTACTCCTACAAGTTCCATAAAAACATTATTTTATCATTTTATCGGATGAATGGTCACATTTTCCCACACCGGCAGCTCACAGGCCTCAGACGCCACTCGGGCCACGCTGCAACGTCCTTGGGCCTCCTCCTGTTTTTCTGCATTCCCTGCGACCTGCACTGTCTCAGAAAAAGTACATTTCCCACAGGTAATATACAACATTCCCAGATAACCAGGCGATAGAACAATAGCAAGGTTAAAATGTCTTTGCATCCCCCCAGCAGCCTGCACCAGAGCATGATTTTCAGCTGGTAAGTGACCCAGTGTTTGCTGAACGTCACACACGGTTGTTCTTCTTGTGTGAGTTTTCACTTCTCCTCCTCTGTGTTAGAGAACATGCCAACCATCAAACAGCATTGGGCTCCGTCTAATTCCTGACGACTGCTGTGAGCGCTGACTTTGCTGTTGTAAAACAAATATCTTTGTCCTGTTGGAACAACCCCAACACGTTTGAACGGAGGGGGTGGTGGACGTTGGGTTGCGGTGTGGGTGCTGTTTTAAGATGACAAACACAATGAGGACGTTTCCATCCCGTGATAAATGTGCAAACGTCCACCAAAGCTGAATCAGACGCCACGATGTAATGGCCTGATCGCTCGTTCATTTCTCGCCTCATTCTCCAGCAGCCGCTCTCGTTCCTTCTTTAATGCGGCGCTGGTCATATTTTGTCCCAGATTAGTATAGACGGCGGCTGACAGTTGCCTCTGCTCAAGGTATTTAGAAGACATAATTCATTCATAGATCTAGAAGTGCTCCCATTTGTCATCCCCATTTTTTATGCTCGCTCTCTCCACAGCTGCTCATTCCTCTGGGTGGTGGTGTGTGTGTGTTTAAATAAGTGTGTGTGCGTACGCGCCGATGTCAAGGGAGATGAGGGCCAGGGCAGTTTTCAGCTGATGTATTAGCTGGCATATGCAAGCAATGAATTATCAAGGAGGGGGAAAAAGGAGTCAATTATCCACTCCTAAAGAGGAGGCCAGGCTTGTGTGGCCTAGGGGCCCCTTTCCATATTTACCAAATCATTTCACAGAAACGTACGCTGGGAGACCTGACGAAGAGACACCGAGGAGACTTCACACACACACACCTGCACACAGTGCGTGCAACTTTAATCATCTTCAGATCACCACCCCACCAAAAAAAAAAAAAATCCTCCCAGGTCATCTCAGTTAACAAGGACAGGCAGTGACGCTGTTGGATCTAAATGCTAAAAAAAAAAAAATCTATTTTATACACACATCTCCTCAAACTGATTTTGGTTGAGCGGAAATAGGCACTCCATGGCCGTCAGCCATTTTTGCCGTGTCCCAACCTTCTCCCACCCCTCCCACACAAATCAGAATGGGGGCTCTGATTGACTGTGCCACTTAGACTCACAGAACGGATATGGAGAATGAAATTCCCAGCTGTTTAAGTCTCGTTGCCCCCGTGTCTCCAGTCACTTTGCTTTGACATATCTTTTAGAGCCTGAGCGTTCCATCCTGTGTGATGAGGACAGGCTGAGGCGAGGTGTGCACAGGGGCTGTGTGTTGCTAGGAGCAGCGGGGGGCCCTCGGACACAAGCGGTGGATCTGACAGGCCCCTCAGATGACTGACTGGGCTTACACTTAGGGAAATGAGGTCATTAGACGGCATTATGAGCGAGCTGATAGCTTGGTAATGGGTTTTAACTTTTTGAATTTAACACAGAAGCCCACTGGGAGCGTGCTTGACGTGTAGGTGGACAGGTGGGTTCCCCCAGAATCCAGAAGGCAACTCTCACGAGCACCAGAGAAAACGAGTTTCGCTGAGAAAAGGAGGGGAAATAGGGGATGAGGGAAAGGATGTAATAATGGAAAGAGGATAGAAATTGTTCTAAAAATAAGGCGTGCTGGAAAGGAGGGATTTTTTTTTTAGCAAATGTGTGTCCTTCAGTAAAAAAAGTTCTTTTGATCAGCCTGTCCATGCAAACAAACTGAAAATCGTTGCATCTTTACCCCTCCTTAAATCTGTCATGGATGAATTGCACCAAATTCTAAAACAATACAACCGTTTCCGCTCTTTTGTTGTGTTTAGGAAGGTTTATAATTGTGCATGCCTTACTCACGCAGCTTCCGAGCTGCCTTGAGTCTTAAGTAAGGGCGTCTAAATTTAGCGCCCAACGATAAACTCTTAAGTTATAAGACATAGGCTAATGCGTGAGGGTGTTAAAACCAGTGGGATAGTTTAGTAGAGATTAGGAGACATATCAAAGACTTGAGTAAAGCTCCATCAAGAGCTATGCCACTGTTTGGTGGGCATCTGCACTAGATTTAAAAAAAAAAAAAATATTCCTTAAATGGGGGCAGGAGTGACTCATAAAGCTTTGGCACCCAGTGAGTGACTGATAATGTCTCCACATCACTCTCGCTTCAACCTTTGCCTAGTCTTTGAAAATGAATGGTCCACTTTATTGCTGCCGTGGACCTCGTGAGTTCTGTTCGAGAGGAAGATTTAGAGAGGCGTTATGGCCGTCCAGCGGAGGCCGAGGCAACACACAGGAGAGGATGAAATGGATGAGGTGGGTTAGAATGATGACGGCAGTTTTCACTCACTCCCCTGACGGTTTGTGGAGGTATGAATCATGTTGTGTCGAGAGGGGAGACGGGGTCAGGTTTCAGTGGCAGGATTCTTTTCAGCAGAGCAGATGAGCAAGGTTGGCAATACAAATCAAGCCGTGAGGTTTTACATTGTGTTTCGGCTGCGTGCCCCACGGGCGTCTCTTTCATGGTGCTCCAGAGAACGCACACCAAATTTAACTGTTGAGGAAATGATTTCAGGTCCAATAGAAGAAAATGTGTGTAGGAGCGCAAATGTACTTTCCCTTTACTTCCATAGCATCTTGAATTGAAGGCCAAGCTTTCCTTGAAGAAAAGCATATTGCCCGTTGCTTTTACGCAAGAGATCCTCTTAGTGTGCCAAAACAAAAATGGTAGAGTTGGAGCCAGTTTGGACAAATCTTAAGTGAGAATCTGAGAAGTTGCACACTTTATGGGGCCAAGATGGTGTAGTGGCAGGGGAACCGACTTGGGACCCGAAGGACCCAGGTTCGAACCCCAGTCACGGCATAACTTGTGGTGTGTTTGAGCAGCACATCTCATCCCAATTGCTCCCCGGCGCGCTTTCTATAGCTGCCCACTGCCTCACCTGGTGGTGATTGGGTTAAATGCAGAGTCAAATTTCGTCTTGTATGGAAACATACACAGATGACAAAAATGTGACATTATTATTATTTTGTTTTTTGTTTTAGCTGTTCCCCTCCTTAGGGAGCGAACTCACATGAAGACTTGTTTTTACGCCGGACACCCTTCCTGACACAAACAAACCACTGAGCTACCACAGCCCTCTGTGTGGAGCACAGGGCTGCCATCCAGGACGCCTGGGGGTTAAGGGCCTTGTTCAAGGGTTTAGAGTGGGGCAAATGAGGGTGGATGCAGGTGTGGGTGCTTCACCTTTCCCATGCACCCACATTTTTGTTTTTGGTCTGGGGATTTGAACCAGCGACCTTCTGATCACAGTCTCCATTTCTCTAACCGGTGCTTCCACTCCTCCCAGAAGTTGCACTCAGAGTATGTGTTGTGAAATATTCTTGGCTATTACCACATACAAATTTAGCTCACTATCTGCAAAACTGACTGATTTAAAGCCAGTTTTGTGTTTTTCAATCGAGTTGGCTGTGGCAGCCATCTTAAAATAGTTTGGCTTCAATTTCAAAAGTCTTGCTCAATAATCCAGGTAAAAAAATCCAACAAAGTTAAGTCAGATCCTCTGGACGGTTTCTTTTTTTGTTGAGACGTTTTTTGTCCTTCATCCAAAGGACTTCATCAGTCCAAGGAGCAACAACAAACTCAGTCCCATAAACGCACACTCACATAGTGGGCCAACCAGTCTCCATCAAACTGGTTGGTCCACTATGTGAGTGTGTGACACCTTGGACTGAAGAAGTCCTTTGGATGAAGGACAAAATGTTTCAACAACAAAAACAACAAAAAAAGAAACCGTCCAGAGGACATGACTTCACTTGGCTGGATTTGGCTTCAATAGTTAATTATTTGTAGAATTACATCCAATTATCATTTCCTAAAAAAAAATTTAACCAGATTTTGTGGTTCATGAGAATATTTGCCAACAGATAAAATTGACTCCAATTCATTATGGGCAACAACTGAAACTAAAGTTTTGCACAATTTGTCAGCACTAAGGATTTGTGTTGGAGATCAGTCTTGGCCACTTCAACAAGTTTTAGATCAACAATTGTAAAACGGCTCAAGTTAAAGATATTTTAGTCTTTGTAAAGTCAGCTGACTGCGGCAGCCAACTTGAATCAGGTCGACTCTAGAAAGTAATCACTTAAGAAGTATGTTCAGTTACATATTTCTGCAAATTTCATTAAAAACTGTCCAGTAGTTCACGAGATCTTTTGGTGACAGTCACACACCCACACACAGAAATGGGCCCAAACGTAGCTGTCCATGCATTTTGGCAGCAACTGATAACAAATTTGCTTTTATCAGCATTTATTGTATAATTCATTGTGCCACTTTCACTGGTTCAAGTGAACATAAAGCCTCTCTTCATAGTTGCAGGGGTAAAAAAAAAAAAAAAAGAAATATACCAGCCCCCTTTCACTTCCAGAGGTGTGGATGATCACTGCAGCAGGCTTAAGTGACAGGTAAATTGCAGGTTAAGTGGAGAACACAGTCTTTAAACAAGAGACTCCAGGCTCTTTGCAAATCCTCCTTAGTCTTTAATCTGAATACAAAAGGCAGGGGCTGCGTATTAAATCTGACCCTTAAATGTTCTGTTTGTTCCAGACTTGACTAAAGGGCCTGCCATAGCTGGCAGAATATAGGGTTGCACTTTCCTTTGTGACATGCAAGGGCTTTTTACAAAGAAAAAAAAAAGTCCTCAAAACCCTTTCTTAAGTTGCAAACTTCTTTGAGACAAAGGAAGACCTAGAGAAAATTAATTCACTCTTATCTGCTCATTTAAACGAGACGGTTTATTTAATTGTGGATGAAATGCCGTAGTACAGAACCACAATCACAGTACTGCTAAAAAAAAAAAATAAAATCCTTCAGCATTTAGCAGCAATGATGGTTAGGAAGAGGAGACGAGGCCGGGGTGAGGCAGGCGGTTAGGGCTCGCCGAGAAAAAGGCGCTTTGGGTTGTCAACGTTTTAGAGGCTTAGAGTCAAACCTATCCGGGCTCAGGAGAGAGGAGTCTGGGTGTTAGGCAGGCAGAATGACTCCTGATAGAAGGAGTTTGCGGCTCAAGTCGAGAGGAATCGTCTTGGCTCCCGGATGAGGCAAGGACTAATTGATTCTCTGAAGTTTCCTGTCGCAGCGCGCGATTACAGGTATGACCGGATTAAAAATGGAGAAGGGTGGGGGTAAAAAAACAAGGGATCTGGAGGAGGGAAACGGTGGAAAAAAATCAAAGAGAAAAGAAGATGAGGATTGCCATAGACGGATCAGCATTACTTATACGCACTGATGTGCCTGCTTTTGTGTATGTTTTGTTCGTGTGTATATACACACCCCGCACACACACACACACATAGGTGCGGCTGTGTTTGATCTCAGTACTCAGTGGCAATCATCAGGTCATATTGCAAGGTCCCTTTCTCCGGTGTGTTGCACAGGAGCACATTATGTTGTAGCAGCATGCTTCCCCTAATCACTCACTTCTGGTTAACACGTCTCAAAGCCAGAGGCATGTGTCTCGCCTGCCCATAACAGTCCATGACAAGATTGAGTGCTGAAGCATGTGGGAGCCATAGAGAGGCGGGCTCCGAGAGGGAAGCCTTCAGGAGAAGGAGAGTTAGGACGCATATCTAGACCTAAGCTGTCATGCGTGCGGCTGTAATGGCTTGTTTAGTGGCAAAGTCCAATCCAGGGCCCCAGAGAGCCATTATTCCTGGACTATCGATCGGCCCCTACGGCCACCATATCTCGGGCCCTCGTCCCTGATCCTGTTCAGTAATAAGCGTACTCATGTCAAGATGGTAATTATCATTGATCTGTAGCCACTGTGACAAGGCAGCGGTCCCTTGCCATGATTCATACCCAGCGTGGGACTACTGGACTTCAGACACCAAATCACCTGGCTGGTATTGGGAAAGCAACTTCAGGTGGCATGGCTTTGCCACAACACAGAGGCAGAGGAGTCAGGAGATGGAGATCACTTGAATCCTGCCACTTTGTGAGTCAAACTGTTCATGAAGTTCATTATCAGCAGGAAAATGTCAACCAAATCTGTTCCTTTCTTAGATAATGAAGTAAATTACATGAGATGAGAACAGCCCTGTGTGCACTTATTATGGCCTGTCACTGAAAGACGAAGGCAGAAGATAATGTTTTTGCCAGTTTGTGTGTGTGTGTGTGTGTGTGTGTGTGTATGCCTGTCACTAAAATATCTCAACAACCACTGGACAAATTCTAATGAAACTTGCAGAAAGTAGTCACTGGATGTATATCTATGACTGATTAACGTTTGAAGTCAACCCAATTCAAGATATCTCCCACAGCCAGCTGACCATTAAACACTACATTGGCTTTGACATGACTATGACTACAACTACCACAGCACAAACAGATTTCTTTGTTTGAAATTTTGCTATCTGGAGTATATTTCATCTGTCTGTACAGTAATGTATTATATTGCATTTATTTTTGTTGTGATCATGTCAGCTTAGTAAGTTTTTAGATATCTAGGCCATTCAGAATTACTATGGTGTTAATTCACCCTATGGATCCAACTCTTGGGGATTGTCAGGATGTGCAGAAAAAACTGCTGGCATAGCCCTAAAGAACCTCACTGACCTACACAAGATGAGGTCAGTGAACAAGGCCAGGCTGATTCTGGCAGATCCTGATCACCACTCCATGGTGAGTTCAGGTTGCTTCCATCTGGAAATCTGCTGCCCAGATGTAGGATGGAAGGACTGAAAAACTCATTCATCCCTGTAGCGATCAGGCTTCTCAATGAACAGTGATGATTTCTACAAATTCATGATACAACCATGACTGTAAATGCTGCCTAATTAAAAATAAATAAATAAATAAATAAATAAATGTTAAAGTTGTCTATCTTCTGAGCCCACCAAGCACATCGCCCGATAATTGGAAATAGTCTTGCATCAAAGTTTACATGTCAAATGTGTTGTAACAGGCTTGTTTTAAATAAATAAATAAAAAGTTAATTCAACTTAAAATGTTGAATTCTTAAGGAAACAATATCAATATATAAAAAAATGGGTATATCGTGTGGCATCGAATGCAGCAGCAAGCACATTTTAAAATCTTCCATTTTGTGTTTACAAGGTATTTGCTGTATACAAGTGTCATTTTTCAATAAGTCCAAGAAGTATTGGTCATTGGTGCTGGGGTTTGTGTGGTTGCATTACGTGATGTGGAAAGAAGATTTGTTGAGTTGTGTTTAATTGTAATCACTCGTATTTTACAGAAATACTGTATGTGCTAATGTATGTTTAACTTTTTGTTGACTTTACCGGCATGGCTTTCACAGGTTATCTGCTGTTGGATCCAGTTGTAATGGCCTAACAGAGGCGGGTGAGGAGAGGGGAACGACAAGAGTCAGATAGGCAGCAGAGAAACAGACACGGAGAAATATAAAGATGCTGGGGCTTTCAAGACAGGCAATCAGTTTTCTTTTTGTGAGTGCTGAAGCGGGACTTGTGTCACCTGCAGACCAGACCCCATTTCCTCTGATTAAGCTCTCTGAAATATTCCATTTGTCAGTGTCACGGCCCTAGCCAGCGAGCAGCCAGCCATGTCTGTTGACTGTGTCATTCTCCAATTTACATCAGACACTGACAACATCATCATGTCCCTAATGTCCTCCTAGCTTGCTCTTGCTCAATCCTTTGCCGAGGCTCTTCTCTCTGTTGTTTAGTCCTTCTCCTAGGTGCACTATTGCACCTATCTGCATTGTCTCCGTCACAGCTGCACAACAACCATTAGCTGCTACTCATTTTACATGATTCTTGGTCTGGGAGCTAGCATTTTAAGTACAAACCTTAAGGGAGTCACCCTTTCTAAAACGTTAAATTGTTTGTTTTTTCTTTTAAATCTGTTCCCGAAGTACCAACATCCGTCAGTCCTCAAACTCTCATGCGTATGCTCTAACCCCATTAGCAGCCAATGTCTTTTCGGGAGCATGGTTCAGGGAGGATGGAAATTTCAATCTCCCCTCTATCATTTTCCCTATCATTACTCCATTCACAGCCATTTCTCTCCATCCTGAATCCCGAGAGGGAGCGGAGCAGCTGAAAAGGAGGGCATCGTGCACTCTCTGCCCAACTTTAATATGAATCGCGCAAAAGAGAACGGGGGTGTTTATACATTATTATGGGTCTATTATAGGGCAACTATCACATTCTGCCTCTTCTCTCTCTTTTCCCTTCATTCCCTCACTCTCCTGACAGGTAGTGGTGGGCCTCCTTGATGACTAGACTCAATCACCTGTGACAGTTTTGATTTGATGTCACTCTTTGGGTCGCTCTATTTGTTTGAGCAGTTAAGAGGTAATTGTGTGACATTGTCGGTGGAAGACGTGCTTTGGCAGCGCACCCGCTGAACCGAGGGGACGAGTCGAGGGAGTGTGGAAATAATAAATGAGAGCTATTTTCCTCAGCATTCCCAGACTCTTCATATGTGCACGTACAAAGTGTGTATATCACAGGGTCGCAGGATTGTGTATGTATGTATTTGATGGGGGAACAAGAGGGGGTGATGAGCCCCTCTGCCCTTAGGGAATTCAACTGTGAGATGCACAATGAGGTCGCCTGAACCCACTTTTATCATCGCTTTTTCTGTTATGAGCGGAAGTGTTTTTGTTTGTGTTTTTTAATTTGAAATATTAAGTTTAGGTGTTGCAAGGGTAACTTCTGAGTTCCCATGGCATTGAATGATGCAGAATTTCATACGCCTTTTGATTTTTGAGTTTACGTCCATTGATCATGGTAATTTGCCATCCATCCATCCATCCATCCATCCATCCATCCATCCATCCATCCTTCCCGGAGACAGCTGGTGGAGTTTTCTCTGGGGGAGGTGCGGGTCTATAACTCCAAAACACA